>ML804441.1:154957-173024 GCA_009831015.1 Picea engelmannii
TTATTATCTGAATTTATCTCTTTTTCAAGCCGTTGAGTACTTATTCTGAGGTTTCTCTATGCTATATTGATATTTGGTTCTTAATAACTCCTATGCTCAAGAACCTGCTCATCCTCCCAACAAGAGTAACCTCAAAATAAATAGCAATCACAAGCAAGAAGACCAAAAAACTCCCAAGTACAAGAGTGCATCCTATGGCTATTTTTTTTATTATGGTCACAAGGCTGCTGACTACAGAACCAAGAGACATGGGTTGAAAAAACAATAAAACACATGCAGTTCAAGTGAAATGAAAGATCTTAACAACAAGACTGGGATTGAGTATGTGAAGAAAGAAAGTACTATTTCCCCTACTTTCAATACTAACAAAAATGAGTTGACAAATAAATTCATTTTCAGAATATCTTCACAGATGTTCAAGGGTTATTGTTATTCATGTAATAAATATGGACATAAGCTATGAATTGTAGAGCATATGGAAGGAAAAACTTAAGGGTTAAGAACTATAACCTTAAAGATAACCGAACAATAAGTTAAGTTAAAAGAATAAATTATAACTCCTTTGCACCTTTACAAGAAAGGACCGTAGAATGCTTCAAATGTCATAGTTATGGGCATAAAGCCAGTAATTGCATATTAATGCAAGTCTCAGAAAAACCAAAGTTCATTAGAGAGCAAAATAATATTTGGAAAGAAAAAACATCAAAAGAGGAATGTCTTATTGCCTTGAAGGCCAAAGATAAATAAGATCTCTGATATGTTGACAGTGGGTGCTCAAAACATATGACATGAAACAAGGACAAGTCTTTGAACTTAAAGAAACAAGAGAATACTCAACCTCTTCTATGAAACTCATGAAAAAAAAAAAAAAATCTCTGTTGCTAGAACACCTCAACAAAATGGGATTGTTGAGAGAAGGAATAGAACAGTCTAGAAAGCTGAGAGGACTATGCTCAATGAAAACAAATTATCTGATGGATATTGGAGGGAAGCTGTAAGAAAAAACATATACATATTGAACAGAGGTTGGCTCATGATTAATAGTAATAAGACTCCTTATGAACCTTGGTTTGGAAGAGCTCCTTCGGTAAAATACTTCAAGGTATTTGGAAGTAAGTGTTACATCAAAAGGCTTGATGAGAATATTGGAAAATTTGATGATCGATCTGATGAAGGTATCTTTCTTGGATATGCTTCTACCAAGAAAGAATACATATGCTACAATCTTAGTTTGCATAAGATTGTTGAGAGTGAAGATGTCAAGGTGGATGATTTAAAAACAATAAGGATCAAACATCAAGAGACTATACTTGACAATGAAGATGAAGATGAAGACGATGATGAGTCAGTTGGTGAACATGAAGAAGTTGTGAATCTTAGAAAGAAGGTTGAGAAGTAAAACACCCGAATCAAGTTCTTGAACAACTCCATGAACTTGGATGAGATCTTGGATAGTTAGAGATCACCAAATGACAAATCCGGTTTTGGATATAACATGGAAGAAATTATTACTCCTAATAAATCTGATGCAGGTCTCTCATTTATAAAAAATAAAAGTGAAGGCTAGTCTGACACAGGTCCTTCATGTTCAAAGAATGAAAGCAACACTACAATTTCTAGAAGACAGATCAAGGAAGACATCCAGAAGCTATTCATACACCTCAAACCTTGGATTGTAGGCATCATGGGAGAAAACAAGTTGGTAGGTTCAACAACAGTATAAGATGTTGGAACTGCAATCTTGTTGGACATATTGCTACACATTGCTACACTATGAGATGCTACAATTGTGGTGGATATGGCCACAAACCCATAAATGTTGGAACTCAAGAAGACAGTCAATGCGAAATGCTTCATACAATATGACAAGAAGAGTAAATGAAACATGGAAGAAAAATGAAGTTGTAGTAATAGAAGATCAGAGAACAAAGTTCAACAAACCAGGACATTCATAGATGTGGATAGAAAATACTGAACAAGTGAACATGAGTGAAGTCAATTGTTGCAAAAATAATTGAAGTCATGTGACAAGCATAGTATAAAATTTCTCAGACGACTTTAGAGAAATGCACAGTAGAAAAGTATCATGGATAGAGATGGATACATATGTCTAGAGATCGATGAGAATCAATGGATAGATCCAAGGGTTGTTCGAAAAATATGAGCTAGAATTTCACAGTGTTCCAGTAGGTCAACAGTATCCACAACAATAAAATTATGATATACATGACACCCTATAGAGATAACAAGAGGAGAGACCTTGTCAGGAAGAGCTACCCTTTTTAGAAACAAAGGGGGAGAACAATCATAGGCAGAGAGAGCAGACTGACAAGAGGAGTTATTCAGCTATGGTACCTAGAACATGATTGTAGGGGGAGTTACCGGAGTTCAGATATTGATCAGTAGCATATAGACGGACAGATCATAGGAGGATAAATCCTTTGCCATTGATGTCAAAGGGGAAGAGTAACTTCAGAGGAGAGAAGCATCATCACAGGGGGCGATTGTGTATGAAGTTGGTTTGTTTCCATCAATGACAAAGGGGGAGATTGTTGGACATAGTGTCATTAATGTGTTGTCATTGATGTTGTTAGTGACATTTCTTGTCCTGGGCCTAAAAGCATCCAGGTCTGCAGGTTGCACGAGGAGCGCCCAAGCACAGCGCATAGAAGAAGTCATGTTCGGACTTAAAATCAAGCGAGCGGGCAAAGTTATAGTGTCAACGGTCCTGATCCATCCACATGAGTAGATCAACGGTTGGTGAGAAATCGCAGATAGCAGAGTTGCACTGAGATTAGCACAAATAGATCACACCCATATTGTATACAGGGAAGAATAGCAGCCATCCATCCAAGGGACGTGTGGCACGAGATCTAGTCGCGTCGGTTTTTCGTCAGTCGCGAGTTCAAAGGGTGAAGTTTTTATGTCGTTATACATTTTGAAACCCCGAAATGCCGAAATCTCCCAAAGGCGGGCCCACAATATCGAGGAGCAGCCTCAGTCGTCCATCCAAAGGGGACACCTGGTGGCCAATTGGGCCATCTCGACATTTCGTCCATCGCGACCCCAAACCACAAGGAGCAGCTCCATCATTTTCCCAATGCGTGAGGTGACGGGAGCGTCCATGACTCGGGCCCACAATATCACCGAGTGAGTCAGGACCGTCAGATCTGAGAGGGACGTGTGGCACCAGATTAAGTTGTCTCGATGTTTCGCTCATCGCAATTTCAAAAAGTAGGGATTAGCTCCTTCCCATTCGCAAACGCCAAAAGCGCCTTGGGAATAAGCACGTGGTAACAGCCCATGGTCACTTAGGGAAAGAAAGGAGCTGTATAAAGAAGGCCAAAGGCACCGAGTTTAGTTACAGAGGGGATCATCACGATCTCCAGGCGCCATCGGATCCGATCTCAATACTATTTCTCGCTCGGAGTATATGAAGGCAAGAAGGGATGGTTGAAACCTCTCCTCATTCATTAGGTGCAAAGTATGGAGGGCCTGGCAAGCGGTCTGCTCGAGAGGGTCCTGTGTACCATTTCTTCCAAAAAATCCAGGCCGAGTCTTCAACCAACCAGAGGAGGTCTGCGCACGCTAGCTCGGCTCTTAATGACTCAGCTACTTCCCTTGCAGGAGCCATGCGCAGTTAAGGTGGCGTCTGACAAAGAATAGTCGTCCGAATTTGGCCGAGGGGACACCAAATCTTGGGTGCACGATCAGCCGGAGTCTGCATGTGCAAACTGTCAGAATACATGCAAACGCAATGTTTTTAATGCAACGTCTTATTTTTGCTGCTATTGTTGTTTTTGAGTATATGTAGGCATTTTCGCCATTTTTGTAAAGGATTGAGGGTTGAGCAAGGCTCCCGATTGTAAATTTTTGATGAAGTGCTAGTCGCTCTGGTTAATGTATAAGGCATTTGAGATTTCTTACTTTATGGATGTCAGTTTATTTTCCATCTCTTTGTTTACTATGTTAGAACAGCTCGGAATTGGAGGATCCAGTCGAGTTGTAGTTGTTATAGGATGATGTAGGTTGGATCACTGTAACAGTTACATTGTTTCTAATCAATTCCTGTTATTTGCGTAGCGCTGAACGACTTAGAATTGGAGGATCCAGTTGAGTCACTCTTCAGCTCCTCGAAGCTCCGGACCAAGAGGATCTTGGCTTCTGAGTTTTTCATCCTCAAGCTTTCGAAGGCTTGTCGCCCGAGGCAGTCTTTCTCACCCTTCTCACAAGTCTTCCCTCTGTTACCCTTTAATCCATTTACTGACAGAAGTTGGATCAAGACCTCCCTTGCTGCATACATACCAGGCCCAGTGTCCTGAGTTAAAGCTATATCTTTTCGAGTCTTTACCCATTCGATCACCCCATTAAACAAATCGTGACATAAAACTGATGGGCGTTGGGCTCTGCTCTTGCAAGCAATCCAGGGGTGACTTCCGATGCTAACATTTCTGGTGCCATTGCCCGGGACGAAGTTTAATATTTTCCCTGGGCAGAATGACATTGAGCCTCTGATTATGAAGGTGCATCAGACATCATAGCCCTTCAAGATTGCTACTGTGCACCTGGAGACTCCACTGTGGCGACTCCAAGGTTTCCACATCACTGTTTCAGCTGTGGCTACTGTTAGCACACCTGAAAGCTGACCCTAAGGAGCTTTCTCGAGAAGGTTTCAGCAGCTGCTTTCTCAGCCTGAGAAGCTTCCTGGGGTAACACAATGTTAGGATCTGACCTTTGATGGTGAACAAGGACCAGACACATTCGAAGCTGCACATCTTTCACCTAGAAACTCCATGATTCAAGGATCGATTGGCGACTCCACTGGTTCGATATGGAGAAAATCCTTGCTCGCAGGTTTTCTCCTTTTAATTTTTCTATTATTCCTAGTTTTCCTAATGTTGTCCCCTCTCCGAATGAATGGGGAGATTATTTTCCCATATTTGGAAAATGTGAAGAGGATGAACCTGCTCAGCACCTCAATGAGTTTCATGAACTCATGCATCAGTGGGAGATACATCATGAGGATGTATTACTGAAGATGTTCATGTTCTCGTTAGCAGGGGATGCATGTAAATGGTATCATTCTTTACCCCCTGCTAGCATTTCTTCACTCAATGGATTCCATGCAGCTTTCACCACCTATTGTCAGAAGTTGTATCCCTCTGAGTCAATTTGTCATAAATGTTGTGAGGGATACCACAACTATATGCAAGATGAAACTATTTCAGACATAGGCTGTGAAGATGGTCTTGATGACTTGGATCAGAAATCATTCCTTTCTCCTCCCCATTCATCTGCATCAGAGGAGTGTTATGGAAGTGATGAAGATCCCAGGGAGGAAGAAAACACCCTGAGTGAGCTGAGGGAATAGGTGAAGTATCTCTATGTTCAATTAGAAAGGTTGAAATCTGAAGACTGTGCAGAGGATTTTCCATCCTGGGAGGAAGAAGATGACCTGAGTGAACTAGTGGAGCGGGCGATATTCCCCACTCCCCAATGTGCAAAATTGGAATCTGAAGACAGTGAAGAGGATTTTCCAGTCTTCGAGGCAAATGATCTAAGTAGCTCTTTTGAAGAGATTATTGAAGATTTCTTGGATGTGTTAGCATCTTCCCCTGATGAGCCTGTTGTTTCAGATTTAAACAAAGAAGCCATTATGGAAGAGGATTGCTCTTTCTTCCTTCATGAGATTTCCCATGATGTATTTACATTTGGGATTGAAGAGAAGGATCGGGAGATCGTTCCCATTTCACAAGATGGGGGAGTGCACGGAAAAGAGGAGGAGGAACTAGAGGAACAGTTGAGCGTGCATCCAGAGCCAATCAACGAACAACCACCACCTGAGATCAGTGAGCCTGCGTCAGTTGTCCTCCTACCTGTGCTTATCAGAGATATTCAGCCACAGGTGGACAACTGTGTAGCACAGGAAGTTGTTTGTCGCCAATTTTCCAAAATTCGCCACTCATTCTATGACCCTGTCAGCAAGTACATGGAGTGGCATTTCCCCTATGCCTTGGAGCCACCCTATTTCATCTCAACTCCAGCCTGTAAGGAGGAGTTGAAGAGTGTAACCGTTTTGCTATCACGGTTACACCATCTGTTGATGATCATTGACAGAAGGAAGGAGCTTCTATCCAGGAAGCTGCTTGAATGGCTATGGTGGAAATCTGCTTTCACCTAGCCCCATGTAAAGTGTTTTATTAGTTTAGGATTGTATATAAATAAGCTCTTTTGAGCATGTATCTTTATTCTATTGCTTTTATTTTTCGGCCTGTATTTTCAGCAGTGGGATGTTTTGAGCCTGACTCCATAGCCCAACAACAAGGCACTGAAGCTGTAGAATGAGTTCTTAGAGCATCACAGGGACGACTCTATCCCCCACGGAGCCTAATGTTAGCGAAATTTATTATCTTGGGCCTAAGAGCATCCAGGTCTGCAGGTTTCACGAGGAGCGCCCAAGTGCAGCGCATAGAAGAAATCTTGTTCGGACTTAAAATCAAGTGAGTGGGCAAAGTTATAGTGTCAATGGTCCTGATCCATCCACATGAGTAGAACAGTGGTTGGCGGGAAATCACAGATAGCAGAGTTGCGCCAAGATTAGTGCAAACAGATCGCGCCCATATTGTATACAGGGAAGAATAGTAGTCGTCCATCCAAGGGACGCGTGGCGCGAGATCTAGTCGCGTCAGTTTTTCGGCAGTCACGAGTTCAAAGGGTGAAGTTTTTATGTTGTTGTACATTTCGAAACCCTGAATCCCGAAACGCCAAAAGTGCCCAAAGGCGGGCCCACAATATCGAGGAGCAGCCTCAACCGTCCATCCAAAGGGGACACCTGGCAGCCAATTCGGCCATCTCGGCATTTTGTCCATCGCGACCCCAAACCGCAAGGAGAAGCTCCGTCATTTTCCCGATGCGTGAGGTGACGGGAGCGTCCATGACTCAGGCCCACAATATCACCGAGTGAGTCAGGATCGTCAGATCTGAGAGGGACGCGTGGCACCAGATTAAGTCGTCTCGGTGTTTCTCTCATCGCGATTTCAAAAAGCAGGGATTAGCTCCTTCCCATTCGCGAACGCCGAAAGCACCTTGGGAATAAGCACATGGTCACAGCCCGTGGTCACTTAGGGAAAGAAAGGAGCTGTATAAAGAAGGACAAAGGCGTCGAGTTTAGTTACAGAGGGGATCATCGCGATCTCCAGGCGCCATCGGATCCGATCTCAATACTGTTTCTCACTCGGAGTAAATGAAGGCAAGAAGGGGTGGTTGAAACCTCTCCTCATTCATTAGGTGCGAAGTATGAAGGGCCTGGAAAGCGGTCTGCTTGAGAGGGTCCTGTGTACCATTTCTTCCAAAAAAGATAGGCTAAGTCTTCGACCAGCCAAAGGAGGTCTGCGCACGCTAGCTCAGCTCTTAATGGCTCAGCTACTTCCCTTGCAGGAGCCATGCGCAGTTAAGGTGGCGTCTGACAAAGAATAGCCGTCCGAATTTGGCCGAGGGGACACCAAATCTTGGGTGCATGATCGGCCAGAGTTTGCATGCGCAGACTGTCAGAATACATGCAGACACAATGTTTTTAATGCAGTGTCTTATTTTTGCTGTTGTTGTTGTTTTTGAGTATATGTAGGCGTTTTCGCCATTTTTGTAAAGGATCGAGGGTTGAGCAAGGCTCCCGATTGTAAAGTTTTGATGAAGTGCTAGTCACTCTGGTTAATGTATACGACATTTGAGATTTCTTACTTTATGGATGTCAATTTCTTTTCCATCTCTTTGTTTACTGTGTTAGAACAGCTCGGAATTGGAGGATCCAGTCGAGTTGTAGCTGTTATAGGATGATGTAGGTTGGATCACTGTAACAGTTACATTGTTTCTAATCGGTTCCTGTTATTTTCATAGCGCTGAACGACTTAGAATTGGAGGATCCAGTTGAGTCACTCTTCAGCTCCTCGAAGCTATGGACCAAGAGGATCTTGGCTTCTGAGTTTTTCATCCTCAAGCTTTCGAAGGCTTGTCGCCCGAGGCAGTCTTGCTCACCCTTCTCACAAGTCTTCCCTCTGTCACCCTTTAATCCATTTACTGACAGAAGTTGGATCAAGACCTCCCTTGCTACATATATACCAGGCCCAGTGTCCTGATTTAAAGCTATATCTTCTCGAGTCTTTACCCATTCGATCACCCCATTAAACAAATCGTGACATAAAACTGATGGGCGTTGGGCTCTGCTCCTACAAGAAATCCAGGGGTGACTTCTGACGCTAACATTTCTGGCTCCATTGCCGGGGACGAAGTTGAAGATTTTCCCTGGGCAGAATGAAATTGAGCCTCTGATTATGAAGGTGCATCAGACATCATAGCCCTTCAAGATTGCTACTGTGCACCTGGCAACTCCACTGTGGCGACTCCAAGGTTTCCACATCACTTGTGTTAATGGCTACATGAATCAAATTCATTGAAGAGCAGTAGAGATTGAATTGCATTGTGAAATTAAGGGTGGTTGGGTGGTGCAAGGGAAGGTTGGAGCCTGCAGGGGAGTAAGTGCTTCCTTTTCAGTTGTAGCTAACTAAATAGGGGGTCATAGACTCCTTCCAGTTGTAGTTGGTAAATAGGGTGTCAAAGCATCCTTTCAGTGGTAGCTGATAAACTAAGGGGTCGTAGACTCCTTCTAGTTGTAGCTGTTAAATGGGGTGTGGAAGCATCCCTTCATTCGTAGCTGAAGAAACTTGGGGACAATCTGTCCATCAAGTTGTATATTGAAAACAGTTTTGTAAAATAACATTTTATTAATGAGAAAAGAGTTGGTGGTTTTCCCTATTGGGTTCCACGATAAAATCATGTGTTCATAAGGGTTTGTTGTTCATCATATATTTCTTAATTGAATAATTAATGTGTGTTCTTAATATTGATGAAATTAAAAAGAAAAAAGTAGGAAATACTGATTCACCCCCCCTCTCAGTATTGCTGGATATTCCATCACAACCAACCCAAAGTGGCATGTAGGTGAGCGGTGGCTAGTTCACTTGGCCCAGCTTGGCTGGTTTAGGATAAGGTTAATAATAGATCTATTATTAGGCTAGTTTTTTCCCCGCATGGGTTTTTCAGTATAATTACGTGTCTAAGTGTATGGTTTATTGTATGTATTTATTTTTCTCTCACAAATATATTTTATTATGCTCGATTAAAATCCTAATATGTGGTATCAGAGCCATGGAAAAGAGAGATTGATAATATCAAAGATCGCTCAGATGACATGCGTACAACTTGACGGATGTTCAACGTGAGGTACGTTGATTATTGGGAATATTCCCTTACAATATGTTATTTTGAAGGTGATTTGTGACCTGCACGATATTGATCCCACAAAAATATATCAAGGTGCTTCAGAGCTAAAGATTCAAAGGATTGATATTTACTATAATGAGGTGAGGTGTGAAATATTTTTTCCTCGTGTTGTATTTTTGATGTCGAATGATGTTGACGAGGCTCCATAGAACAAGTCTACCATAGAGGAATTCTTGATTGAAATGAATCACCTCGATATGATCGGTTGATGGGTGATTCTTCAATTTGATATATCTTACACCTGAGAATAACTATTTACAACAACCGAAATCTGGAAGGAGGGGCATGAGATTGGAAATAGATATTGATGAGGATTCATTTAGAAGCAAACAATCGATTGGGCACCGAGATAAACACCTATCCACCTCACTCACACAATGTGGATAATATTCAACAATATCCCATCAAGCAAGAAGAGAAGCCATAGATGAAATATTCCCTATCTTATGCCTTCACCTCAAATCAAAAATACGTAGAGTTTACAAGAACAACCCATATTTACATCCTCACATTTTTGTTGGAGTGTAAAATTCTATGCGACAACACAAAGGTTCAAGAAATCTATCCAAGCGTTAATGAGTCAATGAGGTGTTTTAATCGATGTCTTTCAGAGTCAATGAGTGTGTCAAAGAGGTGATTGATAAGGTCGTTGAATTTATTAGAGGAGGTACGGGCTTGTGGAGAAGGTATGGCCATCATCAGGGAGATATCGTTTCTTCGTTGAGGACAATGGATTTTTTCACTGTAACACCCCAAGTTTTGAACCCCCATTTTAAATAATGTATTGTTACAATGTTGAGAGGTTAGAGTGCCCAAACAATTATTAAAAGGCCAGTGTGCCCAAGACATGTAATGTTTTTATCATTATTAATAATAAATACACAGTTGGTTGCTAGACGGACAAGGACTAGAGTTATAGGGGGATATGATTCCACAAGAGAGGCGGCTTGAGGGGCTAAGTGTTTATTCCTATTCTAATTACTCTTTTTTCTAAGGAGGGGATTGGTTACGTGAGCTTCTTGGGGAAGGCCAGGAGGTCCTTGATTCTCCCTGAAATTACTTAAAACTACCTCTGGTCTAATGGGGGGGTTGGTCGTTGGCTCATTTTCTCCTTCACTTATGAATTCAAACCATTCTATCCCTCACGCATTTTCATGCACGCACCTCCATGCACCCATTTACCCGTTCATTGATCCATCCGTCATCCACGTCTTGGCTTGGGAAAGGGAGCCGAATTGTCGAAGAATCAGCCACGAGATAGTGGGTTGTAGTGGTTGCTGCTGTGATCTAGCCGTGACCTGAGGACACATGTCTGAGATGCGTTGGCCTGTGTCCAACGTTGCTTACAACTATGAGTCCCGTGAGTTCCAACATCAAGATTATGGACCAGCTGTGCTAGAGCCTGAATTAAGGAGAAGGACTTCCTGAGAGACTATGTGGCAGAGAAGGGTGGAGGTCCATTCTCTTGGGTGGTGCAAGCCAAGTAGAAGAGATTTGGGTACTTGGATTGCTCTGAGATCTGGGAAGCCTATGAGAGCTTCAGTGCTAACTAGTTTGGGAAGCCAAGTACACTTTAGATCCGTCCTTGTGGATTCATAGCCCTAGCTCGGGGGTGACGTTGTTGTTGAGATTTGGAACAATAGTGTCTACGGTTGGGTGGAACGTCCTTGGTCTACATCCAGTTGGTGTCATATTTCATAAAGATAAGTTCTCTCTGTTATGGTATCATTTGAATGTATATGAATGTATTTCCACTATGTATATTTAATTATCATTTAATTGAATATTTAGACCATGCATGCTTGCTGGATATTGTTGTGCATGTCGTTAAAGTATTTTATTTTATGCATGATTAAATTTTAAAAGGTATCTGTAAGAGAAATAAGTCCAAGGGCGGGCTTGAAGGTAGCATGCCCCGGCCTGTGGGTGGCTAGGTATGTTACAGCTTGGTATCAGATCTTTTGGTTGAAACACAGGGCCGGTATGGGCTAGGTCTGTTGGTCAGAGTCTCGAGTTCGAGATCGAATCCCGACCATGGAGTTGAAAATCTCAGGAGGAATGGCGTTGCAGAATCTACGCGGGAGATAGAACGTCAGAGGCCCGTGTAAGGGGTTCGAAGGATCATGACTGTCCCCTTTGAATTCGGGAGTGATCACCACTGTAGGATCATGAGAGATCCGGGATCATTGGATCGGAGGATAGGTGAAAAGGGGTCATCCTATGAAAAGGAAGCAAGGTTTAAAATCAAAACCGCCGGATCCCATGGGAGAGTGAGATCAATGGACATGAGGCATTGCAGGGAACCGAGTTGCACGGCAGATAATTTCCCAAGGCAGTCCCGCAATCCAAACCATGGTTTCCCCAAGGGGAAACGTGTCAGCATTAGGAGATATGTGGGGAGAAAAGAGGGATACTCCAAACCGTCGATACATGCCCCCCAAAATTGAAAGGCATGTAGTGATGTGATAGGTTAGGGATCGAACATCGAAACTCTGAATAACTGAAGTAGTTGGGGACCGTCGATCCATAGGAGGACATGTGTCAACTGATCATGTGCTTTGGGTGAAATTACTCTGGGAAAGAGTGACCAAGGAGAAGTTGAGAGTTGAAACTACCGAAGCTTGAAGAGCCAGAGACCCGAAGTAAACGACAACTATTGGATCGTACGAAGTATATCCTGACCGTCAATCTCCAAGAGGTTACGTGTCAGCAAATTAGTAACTCTGGAGGAATCTGTTTGATAGGTTTTCAGTTGATATTTGAGACTCTTGAAGACCAGAGAGATGGAGAGCTGAAGTAAATATCAACCATCTAATCATCCAAGAGGATCTCAGCCATTGATCTGTTGAGAGCCACGCGTCACCAGATCCATGGCTATGGATAAAAGCTAGTGGGGCCAGATAATTTTTGAAATTTGAATTTCCGAAGTTTGAAGACTTGAAGAAATTGTAGTCGTCAAATTAAGGAGGACACATAGTGCAGATCTGTGGACTTTGGGTGAAGACCTGAAGTGAATATTAGTCATCCGATCCAGGAGGAAACATGGCAACAGATTGGCCAGTTCGAGAATGCAGAGTTTGGGAGAATTGGAAGTGTGCTAGCATGGAAACTCCTAAAGTCCTGAAGCTTGAAGAGCCGAAGTGATGGGGCATGATGACATCACCAGGAGGTGATGTGGACCCCAGAATTTCCTAAGTGATGTGGCTTGTGAACATCACCTGGGATGATGTGGAAACATGGAATATGTGCCATGTGTTAGTAATTTTTGAGCATTTGGAGTACTGAAAATCCAGTTAGAATGTGACATGTGTCCCCCTCTTGATTGGGCCACGTGTCCGCTTCCAGTATTTCTCCACATGGTGATGGATTGTGTAGTCTAGAGACTAGGCACTCTAGTGGGGAAATATGTGATAGGTTTTGTTGGGTCGAAATCTCCTGAAGGCCGGAGTACATATCGACCATTGATTCTAGAAGACACACATCGAAGGATCGTCGACTTCGGGTGAAATAAATCCGAGAGAAAGTGCAGGAGGAAGGTTTGAAACTTCCGAAGCCCAAAGAGTCGAAGTGATTCACAGTCGCTGATCTGTGGGAGGAGACCCATCGGTAGATCATGAACTCTAGGTAAAAGCATTCCGGGGGAAGATAAGTGACGAAAGTTGAGACTCTTGAAGCACGGAGTCCCGAAGTGGATATCGATCATTGATCGCGAAAGAGGACGAGGACCATTGGTCCTATCCTGGCTGAAAGTTTCGAAGTCCTGAAGCTTTGGAAAAGCACTTTTTCAGCTAAGCACGGGGTCATGGCCATGGTCATATGCAGATTGAGAGATGAGGGAAGGAGGGCTAAGGGCCAAATTGGTTGTCTTCGAGACATAAAAGTTCTAAGGAAGGATTTAGATGTGGTTTCTAGTCGTGGTCACCTGGGAAGGTGGTTTGAAGGAAGCGCCTGCGTAGTATGATTTTTGTGTCAGCCAAGGATAACAAGAAACTGTTATTTTTGAAGAATGGGGATATGATCTCCATGAACAAAAAAAAAAGATAAGAAAGAGACCTGTAGCATGGTTTGGAATTTTGTTTATCATATGCATAATTCTAACAAAATGGTCACTTGCACATTTTGTAGAATTAAGGGGCTTAAGCACATCAGTTTAGGATGCATATTAAGGAAATGGAAGAAGGTGATGGAGCCTCCAGTCATGATAAGGAGGCCGAAGGCCAGAATACCAGAGTTGGTAATGCAAAGACAGATTCCAATGGATGCAAGGGAAAAGGAGAGCAGGAAACACTACTAGAAACAGTAAGAAGGCCGAAGATGGAAGTACAAAGCTACAAAGAAGACAACGAGAGACTGATGAGAGAGAAAATTCAGATAAATGCTTGAGTGTTGTAGAGATTAAATCAGTTGCAAAGACAAACGAAGAAGGGATCAAACTCAAGACAAGAGGAAGAAGAAAAGTTCCATGAAAGAAGGAATGATCATGGAAGAGCTGGTTATTCCAGAAGTGCTAGTAGAGCTCATGGACACCACTCACCTCCTTACTAAGAAAGTAATTTTTATGCATTAGAAAATCCCGTAAACAGTCCAAAGGTGTCTCCTATCAGACACCAAATAAGGAAACAAGAGATAGATAGTTTGCAAGGAGAGTTGAGGATGCTCAATCCACCTTCCTTCGATGGTGAAAGAGAAAGGGAAGATGATGCTGAAGTGTGGTTGCCTGGGATCAGGAGATATTTTTAGTTGCATAACTATTCATCAAACCTAGAAGCCAGGTGTTGGCACATGGGCAGACCCAGGGTTTAGATCCAAGAGCGCACCAAAAATCCCTAACTACTGGCCCTTTCAGCAACACCTGCGAGGCATATGCAATCTCACCTGAAGTAGCTATGGGGGGTTGCAGGACACATATGTCTACAACCAAGGGAATACAAAGTGGATCCAATACAAGAACAACACAACATCTAGATGTCAGTTATCAACATAGTCCTACCTTGCACATTTATCTGTTGGATCTAACCCATTAATGGAATAACAATATATCAAGAAAAAGAGAACACCACATCAATCACACACAACACCAAGATATATGTGGTTCACTCTCTCCCTAGGGCTACGTACACAAAACTGTGCTTTATAATATATTAATATGAAAACATATAGTTCTTATCTACACTCTTAACTAGAAGATCTTCTCTCTTTCTCTCTTCTCTTTATCTTCCCTCCCTACGCACCCAGCTGCAGGGTTGATTTGCGCACCCAGTTGAAGATCTTATAACATAGACTTCCCTCACTGCTCAATGCTTCTCTCTCTCACTACAATAATCACTCATAGCAATAACAAAATTGGGACTCTTCATCGAAACCTCTTCCCTCATCTAGGTTCTTATTTATACATTACAATGACTCACCGACAGCCTTAGGCCAAAACCTAAGTGTCAAAACCCTAGATACCAAAAACCTAGGTGTCTAAAACCCTAGGTCAACTTGACCCGCATTTTCAAGGCTTCACCAGCCTGTCTTTCCTTCATTCTCGCACGGTGCTCCAAAGAATCCAATGATGGATTTTTTTGCTTGCTGAGTTTTCCACAATCCATCTTCCTTTCTAAACTGTCATCCTCAATCTCCTCATCCAATGACTTGCTTTCCCTTACTTTGCTCCATCTTTTCTTCTCTTCTCCTCACTTCGACCCAATATCAGTCACTGTTTCTTCTGTGCAATTCACATTCCGTATTTGCTACCTTAATCTTCACTTACTTCCATACCCAAGGACCAACAGACCCCCAACACTCACCTATGACTCGTTCCGAGGCACTTCAGATCTAATCCTTCTGATTTACTTCGACTTCAGGCTACGCGGAGCAACCTACGCTTTATGCTCTCTCCCTCCCCATTGTGTGCAGACTATATTTTCTATGTTTGGTACCGAGTTTCAACTGCACCTGGTACCTGGACCTTTCCTCTTTTTCTCTTAATGATGACTGCGAGGCAATTGGTTGTCATAGTACAGTTTCAACTAGCTCACATTCACCAAACCTTCATTCCATTCTCCATTCAAGGCCTTAAACTGTGCATCTCCTCCTTCTATGACATAGACAACCTCATATGGCCCCAACCAATGTGTTCTAAACTTCCCAGGATGCTTCATGAATTTGTTTCCGTATATCAGTACCAAATCACCTTGCTTAAATGACTTCTTCTTGATGTGTCTGTCATGGTAGGCCTTTTCTCTTTCCTTCTGTACCTACTGATGGAATCCTGCAATAAATATTTCTTCTTCTAGTTTAACCAACTACACGATCCTCTCTTGAACAAGGCCAGTGTCATCCATATCTGTAAAAGTTGCGATTCTTAAGCTTGGGACCAAATATTCCATCGGGATAACTGCTTCGATACCATAAACCAACTTAAAGGGCGTCTGCATTGTTAGTTTCTTGCAAGTGGTTCTATAGGCCCATAGTACTGCTGGTACTCTTAAATCCCAGCCATCCCCGTTCACACTGCAAATATTCGTCATCACTATCTACAAGATCTTATTGAATGCTTCAATTGTCCCATTCGCTTGTGGATGGTAGGGTGTGCTCTTCTGATGATGGACTTCAAATTCCTCAGTCAAGGATTCAATGATATTATTGATGAAATGTGTGCCTTGCTCGCTCATAAGGGTCTTTGGGAATCCAAACCTTGTTATGATGTCATCAAATATGAAGCGCGCATCTGTAGTTTCACTACAGTCCTTAACTACTTTTGCTTCGGCCCATCTTGTCAAGTACTATATCGCAATGACTATGTGCCTTTCTCCTGTGCGCTTTCCTGGTGGATTTATAGGTACCACGAAATCAATGGCCCATTTCTCAAATGCTTGTAGGGTTAGCTAAGGTTCTAAAGGAATTTCATCTCTTCTGGATGGTTTCCCAACTCTTTGGCAAAGATTGTAGGCCCTGTAGTAGTCCTTAGCATCTCTGTGTAAAGTAGTCCACCAGAGGCCAACTCTAAGAACCTTCCGCGCTGTTTCTTTTTGTGCATAGTGTCCTCCTGCGATGCCTTCACGGGCTTCTGCTAAAATCAGTGGTCGTTCTGATTTCATATAACATCTCCTCAGGATATCATCAGGTCCCATTTTATATAGTTGTCCGACTATAAGTGAAAAGTGTTCAACGTACACTACCAGTTGTTTCTTCTGGGTGATTATATATTCACTAGGTGCCATTCCTGTTGACACAAACTGGACTATCTCGACAAAGTGATCATCAATCTTTCTAATGGCCAGCAACTGTGCATCCGATAGTGTATCCTCTAGACTAGTAGGTTCCTCTCCATGTTCCAACCTTGACAAGTGGTCAGGTCCTTTGTTCATTCTCCTTGGCTTAACCACGATCTCTAAATCATATTCCTAAAATAGTAGAAGCCATTTGTATATTCTCCCTCCCAAGACTGGCTTGTTGACTAGGTATTTCAATGTGGAGTGATCAATAAACATTTTAAAGTGTCCTCCCAACAAGTAGTGGTGAAACTTCTGCAGTGCATACACCATGGCTAACCCTTCTCTCTCAGTGGTGGTGTAATTAATCTCAACTGGTGATAGCTTCCTGCTAGCAAAGGCTAACGGGTGGCCAATGTCTCTAGATCCTAGTTGTGATAACACAAATCCTAATGCAATAGAAGATTCATCGACATGCACGTGAAATTCCTTTCTCTAATCTCGAAAAACCAGGATAGGCGCAGTAACCATTTTCTTTTTCAGTGTGTTGAAGCTCTGCGGGCATTCTTCTATCCAATGAAACTGACAATCTTTCTTCAAAATATTCTCCATGGGTGTTGTGATTTGTGCATAGCCTTTAATGAACTTCCTGTAGTATCCAGTATGTCCCAGCGCAGTGCACAACTTTTTGACTGAAGTAGGAGGGGGTAGATCAACTATAATGGCAATATTAGATGAGTCTACCAACAGTCCCTGCTTACACACAATATGACCTAACAACACTCCAAAGGGTGAAACAAATATGCACTTCTTCAGGTTCAAGGAAATATGACACTGCACTTATCTAACATTAGTCTTAAACATTCAATATGATTTTGTAATAAGCTAAAAACAGTCCAATCATCAAAATATGCTTCTAGAAATTTATGTAAAAACTCCTGGAATGCTTCGACCACCACCCTAGAAAATATGGTTGGTGCATTCTTCAATCCAAACGACATCACTGTATACTAGTAGGATACTCATTCTGTTGTAAATGTGGTCTTATGGTAATCTTCCTTGGAAATTCGGATCTGATGGTATCATGGAAATCCACCGGTAAAATAATATACCTCCTGTCCTCCTACATTATCTAACACTTCGTCAGTAAATGGTGTAGGGAATGGGGCATGCAAACAGACATCATTCATCCTCCTGAGATATACACAGATCCTAATTTCTCTAGTCTTCTTATCCTGCACCACCATAGGGATAATCCACTCCGACTCTTCAACATGTTCTATGATTCCTGCTTCCAACATTCTGTCGAGTTCAATCTTCACTTTCTCCTTATATTTAGGGTTCAATCTATACGGTCTCTATTTGACTGGCCTTGCATATGGTTTCAAGGGGATCTTCATCTCTCCAATGGGTCCTTTAATGCCCTTCATATCAGTGAACTTGGTTGGAAACAAGTCCTGATATTCATGCAGTAACTCTGTGATCTTGTCAATAGTGACAACATCCCAATAGTCTCCAACATTTGCAAGCTT
>ML804442.1:0-27960 GCA_009831015.1 Picea engelmannii
TTCTGTGTTTTCTTCATTTAGTTCTTCAGTTTCTTCTTCTTCTATAGTTTCTTCAATAGATTTTCTGAAGGCCATTCTTTCATTGAATGTTACGTCTCTGCTTACTTCTATCTTGTGTTGATCTGGAATATATATTCTGTAGGATTTGGATGAATCACTATATCCTACAAATATCCCCTTCTTTTTTGAGGGTTCTAGTTTATTTCTCTTATCTTTGGGATTCTGAGAATAAACTTGACATCCAAATATTCTTAAGTTTTCTACGTTAGGTTTCTTACCTGAGAATACTTCTTCTGGTGTCATGCCCTTCAATATGTGATGAGGGCTTCTGTTCTGCACGTATATTACCGTCATCGCTGCTTCTCCCCATAGAAACATGGATAGATCTTGATCATTCAATAGGGCTTTTACTATTTCTTCGATAGATCTGTTCTTTCTTTCTACTACATTGTTTTGTTGAGGATTATGGGGAACAATTAGCTCCCTCCTAATCCCTGCTGATTTGCAGAATGCAACGAACTCCCTTGAGGTGTATTCTCCTCCATTATTTGTTCTTAATGTCTTGATCTTCTTGTTCGTAAGGTTTTATGTTTCTGCCTTGAATTCTTGGAACTTGCTGAATACTTCATCTTTTGACTTCAGTAGGTACAACCACGTCTTCCTTGAATAATCATCTATGAATGTTAAGTAGTAGAGAGATCCTCCTAAATATTTGACTGGCATTGGACCACAAACATCTGAGTATATTAGATCTAGGGTTTCCTTAGATCTATTGTTTATGATTGGGAATGGTTTCTTAATGATCTTCCCAAGGGCACATCCCTTGCAAATTACTTCATGTGTAGAATTCAATTTTGGTATCCCTTCAACCATCTTTTTGAGGAAAGGTAATGCTTGATAATTGATATGAGTGTACCTTCTATGCCAAAGCTCACTAGGGTTGACTTCATCATGTACTAGGGCTTCTTCATTTCGTTCTAGTAGTCTATATAGATTCCCTTCACGTCTTCCAATAACCCTAGCATCTTCTATGATGGAATATTTATGCCATGATAACACTTTTTCATCTATGAAGGATATTCTGTTTCCTTTGTCTTATAAACATGATATTGATACAAGATTCTTTTCTAAACCAGGTACATATAGAACATTGCTTAAGTGAACATGATTACCCGATTCTAGTTTTATGGAGGATTGTCCAAATCCTTCGACGGGGTAGGTGCTTTTGTCTCCAAGCTCCACCTTGTACGATGTATTTCTCTCATTTAGATCTGAGAGTCTTGCTTGATATCCCGTCATGTGCCTGGAAGCTCCACTGTCGATTATCCACATATCGTCTTCAGTTGTCCCAGTAAGTGCTGAGTAATGTAAGAGACTGATTGTTTCGTACATGTCTTTGGTTGACTGATAACTAGTCATGCCTTGAACCAAAACTTCAACTGCTTCTTTTCTCTTTTTTGAGAAAGTCAATAGGTGCGCTGAGTTAGGGTGCATTTGGATATCTTCTCCTTGAGAAAGATGCTCCATCACAAGGTGCCGGATCTGAGAATTAGGGTTTCTGCAACTGCTACTGCTAGTAGCCCTAGCTACAGTTCTTTGGAAGTTTCTCCTGCTAGTAACCCTAGCGGCAGTTCCTCAATGAGCTCAATACCTAGCGGTTATGTTTCCTTCCAGCGTTTTAGGCTGATTGAAGGGTGTGTGGGCCCATAACCTATTAGAATATAGAGGATTGTGATCGTTTAACCATTGACGATACCCTCATCACCCAACCACAGGCCTTAAGCCACCCTCTGAGCAACTTCACCTTGATCGAGAAGAGAATTATGGTTGCAATCTACATCCAAGAGAGGCTAAATGCACCAAGAAAAATAATAGAAACTAAACTGAACAGATGATCCCACCCAGAAGCTAGCGCACCACTCTCCCAGCTTTCCCAAAAAACCTGCGCACCAAACTGCTGCTGCCTGCAACTGCTTGCACAGATATTGCTCTCACTGCAACTGTTGGAATGACAAATAATGAAACTGGCACCCTGTATTTATAGTGGATTGTCCAGTCTAACTGGGGCCGATCTGGCTAGTCTAATTGGGCTGAATTCTCTTTCTAGGCATCAATAAATTCAATATAAATATATTTGTTCAACCGACAACTTGTCTAGGGTTTCCTTCAATTCTTTGCTTCCTTCCAGAGGATTCTAGTCTCATCATAGGTCATCATAGAGGTTCATACCTCCTGAAGCTACCATAATATTAACAGTCCCTGCCCCCAGAACCATGGTCTGTAAGGTAGAATAAGTAAGAACCGAGTTGGTATCAAAGATGGGCATCCCATATGAGAAGGGAGGGCCCATCACACTCTGAGTCAATGGAACAGTGGTCAAATTTGATAAAGGTATCAGACCGCTGCCTGAAGTTGAGGGAATCAAGACAATTGTGGTCTTGACTGGCAAAGGTGGGAGAGGAGGAAAGATCCCCCCTGCAGTAGTATCTTTAATGAGAGTATGAGAATTTCCAGATGAAGTAGCATCATTCACTTCCATTGCCGCTTGTAGGACTAGCTGACGATCAGAAGATGTCACCTTGAGAGGGAAAATCTGAATCACGATTGATGCTGACAAGTCGATAATTGGAGGGTTAGCTGGCTTGAGAACCTCTGCCTCAAGGTCATAAATGGTAGGTTCATATGGAGTTGAAAAGTATCATAGAGGAGAAATATTGGGCATAGTTTCCTGTGGCCCGATCACTTCAAACAACCCTTCTTGATCAAGTCTTCGCCTCAATGGTGTCATAGGTGGCTCCAAAGTAACCGTCGACAAGCCCTGAACCCTTCGTGACCGATGAAGCTATTTATATTCCACTTTTTGAAATGATCAAATGACACAATAAGGCTTGGCTATCATAGAACACAAAGAACACACTAAAATGTTTCCTAAAGATAAATCAAGGAATCAACTATCTAGTGGGAAGGATGGTTACGCCAATCGACACTAGAATAACTAACCAGTGCAAGTGAAACTCAAACACGGAATAACCCTCAGGGTATAATCTGTGAAACATGATCTAACATCTGACCTAGGTACCTTGGTATACCTTGGAAGTCACCCGTGTAAGTCTGTAAAATATGGGCAACTAGGTTTCCAGCTCGCAGTCAGTTACCGGGCGAGTACAATTGACAATCGGGAAGATCATAATGAGCAGGATAACAAGTCCGAAGCCCTTCAAGGGTATCGAAAAAAAATGGTTTGGAAGACAACTAAGGATATTGAATGGATTCAAGGTCCATGAAGCTCTATAGGAAAATGCAATCGATATTATTCCCGAGAAAGACCCTCAATATACAATCTCCACTACATCGAGTCTAGATTTGGAGGGGTTATATCCTCTGCCTTTCCTCACGCAAACTCATGTTTATCCCCTATGTTAAAGGGGGGTATCGAATAAATCTTACAACAATGGAATTAAATAAATCCCTAACTCAGACTCCAATGTTTGATTTAAAGTGTCCTTGAAGAGCTTCTTCTTCACACCTAATTCAAGGCCCTAAAACCCTAAACTAGTTTCTTAACCCTACAAACATAAAAGTCTAATGTATTTTAGATTAGGCATTATTTTTAAGGCTTGATTTAATCAAAAGGTAAAGTAGTGAAACTAATGGTGTTATAAATAGATAAACAAGGAGGAGAGGTTTAAATCACTTGAAAGAAAAATTAATTCGAAATTAAAAGCAAAGATTGTAAACAACTCTTTGTAAATTCAACTTTTCTAATTGATATTTCAAGATCTTGTAAAAAAAGAAATCCTAAAACTTACTTTCTCTTGACTACAAACTACTTATGTTTCAGGAAATCAAAGAGAAATTGGAAATACAAACTCTTTTTCATTTTGCAAATAACAACTTTAACTATACCAAACTAAATGCAGGAAAATGAATTTCTCTCTTTTTTTTGAATCACTTTAGAGAGAAAAAACTGAAGTAAACTTTTTGTTTTTTTCAAAGAAAGTAAAAAAGGACAAAGAGAAAATTGAAAACAAGACTAGTAAAGACCCTAAGTCCATTGTGGATCACAAAGATTCAACCAAGAAACCAAAAGGTAGATCTAAGACTTGATAACTTATTCAAAACCTTTTAGGGAAAACACAATAAGACTAAGGAAACAAGTAAAATGGAACCTATACCCAAGCTATGGCCACATACAAAGACTCTGGATGATTCATGAAATCCTTGAGAAGTATGAGCTTCTATAAGGAAAGAGGAAAAATCCCTCTTTTTAAAAAATACTTTCATGAAATAGAGACGCGGGCTGTTGCATTAGCATCTTGTGTATGTATATGGGTTGTTTACTGTGTAGAGCGCGTATGTACGTGGGATGACCCAAAACATGGAGCATACATCTCTGAGTCTTTTCAAAAATAAAAAGACGAGGCAGACTTACAGGGCAGGGACAACTGGTACACACCTTGGAGGTGACCAGAACCCTTTGACAAACTTAGTAAACTTGATTGAAACTCGAAAGGAAAATAAAAACCAATCAATCTACCCAAAACCCCCTAAAACCCTAGAGAGATCCCCAGTATGGTCGCTAGTTCTGCTAGCGAGAAAACCCCCCCTTTAAATATACCAAGGTTTAAGATATATACAGAGAAAATAACCATCTAAAATCCAATCTAGTTTCTACTCTACCCCAAACATACCAAAACAAATGAAAAGAAAACAATAAGAGAGAAGATCGGTAACTATACCTTTTACCCCACGTCTGGTGATGATCTCCTCGAGCTCTGTAGTTCCAAAGACTGCAAGTCTCCTCCCAAGGATGACCTTCATACAAAACTAGACAAACAAGAAATACAAGAATTCTATTTCTATTCATGATTTAGTGTTATATATCAAATTCTATGTATAAATCAAAGAAAATACAAAAAACAACATCATTTTGGACAAGGAAAAAAGATTCTTTTATTCATCAAACAAAGACTGAAACTTACAATCCGTGTCGGCCACCATTTCATGAACCTGGTTTGGGATCCTCTTTACAATGATCCAAGTGCACCTTTAATATGCCTCTTCTCTCAATATTCTAATCACCTCAAGGGAAGGGAATAGATTGAATGGAAGAAGAAGGGGATGAAGAGGGAATGCTGAGGCAGTAACTCACAAAAGGTAGCAAATGCTTAGGCAAGGAAGGGAAGTGAAATTGGGTAGAGTTTCACTTTTCTTATGCTTGTTATTGAAATGAGTCCCCAACACCTCCTTTTATACGACAAAATGATGGTTATTCAGTTGGGTGACGGGCTATAACAGGTGAATTGGTTAGGAAACCTCCAATAGCCCGTGAATTCCATAGAATTCCTTACAATGTTTTAATTTTTGCAACTTTGGAGGTATATGTGGGCTGTTTATTGTGCAATAAGCATATGTATGTGAGATGTCTAGCATGCAACAAGCACATGTACATGGGATGTAGTAGGGCAAGGCGAGTACATGCTCTAAAAAATGGTTTTTTAAGAAGAGATTCTCAACAATGATTTGGAAAATTATGCTAGTAAGAGGGCCAATTCCATGTATGCATGAGTAGGGAATTTTAGGGCTATAACTAGCTGCCCACAAAACCCACTATGGCTGCCTTCAAGCTCTAGCACTCAACTCTCCTTTGCTATTCCAAAAAATGCATGTATAAACTACCTACCATACCCATTCAACTTTTCCTTTTCCCATGCATGTTGACTCTCACACTCCCCAATGTTGATCATATTCAGCCCCATGCTTTTAATAACTATGTGAAGTGACTTTTCACACCTACCCTCTTACATGTGTTTAATGATTGGGGTTTGGATATACTCAAGAGGAAACTTAGAAGGTTCATGCACAATAATAATTTTAGAAAGTGGGTTAGGATTAATACATATGAATAATTCCCCCTTGGACCCCCCTTTAAGGCTTTCCATTATCTTGTGGAAATTTATCCCCCACAACTCCATCCATGTCCATCTTGTAGCTGATATTACACTTTATTTATTATTACAATATACAATTTTTACATATTGCATAGTCAGGTATGTGGCCATACATCGTATTTATGTTATACATCTCTAAAACAAGGATTAAAAATGGGAATGTTACATTCCCCCTACGATTTTCTCTGTCCTCAATGCATAACACCATATCGAAATACATGTACACAATTTACATCACAATACTTGATACTTTCACAAGTTCACAACTCTTGCAACAATTCCAACCAACAATCTCTCATTCCCCTCAACTTGCACAACCCTAGGAAGTGTATCCCCTTCTCTACACTATAATTCCTAAATATGTACGACTTCCCTTCTAGGTATCTAGTATAGATTAGACATGAAGTCTCTGAGATGTGGCTCTAGGAACTCTAGCTTCCAAAATGAAGCCTTACACACTTATATACAAATGTGTATTTAGTTCTTTTTAAAATTTGCAAAAATATGTAGATATTCTTCCCACATGGTCTCCTCCTGCTCCCACGTGGCATCTTTAGGACCGTAGCATGTCCACTGGACCTTTACCAGGATGATGTATTTTTTCTTGAGCACTTTGAATTTCTAGTCTAGGATGCACACTGGATCCACCCAAAAGTCCCCTTTGTGCTCCACTTGGATCACAGTCCAATCAATCAGATGATTAGGATCATGTACACATTTCCTTAATAAAGACACATGAAACACATTATGAATTCTCATGGATGCAAGAAATGCAAGCATGTATGCAACTGGGCCTAACTTCTTTAGAACTTCAATTGATCCACAATAGCTCGCTGCCAACTTTGAGAAACTTTCCAATCTTAGTGAGCTCTTATTTTATTTTATTTTTAAAAGCACATGCTCGCTCACTTTTAATTCCATGTATGTCCTACTTTTATCTACATAACTCTTTTTCCTATCCAGTGCAACCTTTAAATTCTACCTAATCTTTACCATATGTTCTTCCATGTCCTTTAGCAATTATGGTCCAATAACTACTTTGTTTGCTAGGTTGTTACAACTTACTAGTGTGTTGTATTTCCTTCCATACAAGGCTTCAAATAGTCTCATTTTCAACGATGCTTGATACCCATTGTTGTAAGAAAATTCAACTAGATGAATATAGTCTTCTCACCTGGAAAGTTTGTCCATCACATTCATTCTCAAAATATCTTCAATTATTCAATTAGTTATCTATGTCTTCCCATCTGACTTTGGATGATATGCTATAATGAAATTTAAATTAGTCTCAAATCCCTTAAAAAACCCCTTCCATAAATTAGAAGTGAACTTGGGATCTCTATGTGACACTATTGTCTTAGGGACACCATGTATCCTAGCAATTTCCTTCATGCAAATCTCAACAATATTGGCTTCTTTGCAATTTGTTTTCACCGATATAGAATGTGCGGACTCTGTAATCTTATCCATCACTACCATCATGGAATCATGCTTCTTTGTGGTTCTTGGAAACTTGGCGATGAAATCTATCGTAACTACCTTCCATTTCCATTTAAGAATGGGCAATGGCTGGAATAATCCAACTAGATGCATGTGTTTAATATTTACTTTTTGACATTCTATGCACTTAGCTATGTAATCAATCACAACCTTCTTCATTCCAGGCCAAAAATAATAGCTTCTTATTGCTGCAATTGACTTATGGTACCTTGGATGTCCAACATATGGTACATTGTGCATCTCTTTCAGTACTATAATTCTTAATTCCTAAGTGTTAGGTTCATAAAAGTTTTCCTTGAACAAGAGAATGCCATCCTCTTCTAGTCTGTAGTTTTTAAATTTTAACAATACATTTTCTTGTTGTAAGCCTTCTATAACTTGTGAATAATGTTGATTTGATGCTATAACTTCTAGAATTATGCTTCTTAAATCTAAACAATGCAAATGGGTTTAACATGTATTTCATGCACCCTCTTGCTGAGTGCATCAACCACTTTATTTGCTTTTCCCTTGATGTGCTTGATGTCGAAGTCATATTCATTGAGAAATTTCAACCATCTATTCTATCTGGAATTTAGTGTTGGTTACTCAAATAAGTGTTTCAGACAACTATGATCTATTTTGGGCTCAATCTTTTTTCCTATGAGGTAATGTTTCCACATTTTTAAGGCATAAACTATGGTTTCCAACTCTCAGTCATAGGTAGCATAATTTATTTAATTTTCCTTGAGCTTCCTTTACTAATAAAATATGACTAATAACATATGACATCTACTATAATCTTGTTTTGTCATAAACTTGTCAAATTTCAAATACCATTGTCTTGAAGCTTTCTTTAGGCCATACAAGCTCTTCTTCAATCTGCGTACTAATTTCTCCTTCCCTTTGACCTCATACCCCTGTGGTTGTTGCATATAAATCTCTCCCTCAAAATATCCATGGAGAAAAGCCATGTTTACATCTATTTTTTCAATATGCAAATATTCTACTACCACTAGACTTAAAATAGTTGCAATTAAATTCATTTTAACAATAGGAGAAAACATTTTTTCAAAATCAATACCTTTCTTTTTTTCAAACCCCTTTACAACAATTCTATCCTTGTACCTCTTTTTTCCTCCATCTTTTTCCTTCAACATGTAAACCATTTATGCTGCACTTATTTTTTACATGCAAGAAATTGAACCAAGTCCCAAGTACAGTTACCAAGGAGTCCATCTCCTCTTTAATGCCTTGTTCCCATTTCTTTCTAGTTTCTACTTGTATTGATTCTTCATATCTTTCTGGTTCACCATAATTGGTCAACAACAAATAATACATTGAAGGAGAGTATTGTTCAGAGTGTCTACTTAATCTGGTATATCTTCTAACATCACTTGCAGGAGTTTGAGGTACTTGTTGTTGTTGTTTTTGAACATTTTTATTTTCTCTGATCTCTGGAATTTCATTTTCTATGATTTCATCAAGCACCATGTATTTTATGTTTTCCTTTTTTCTGTTTCTTTCCCTGCAATTGATATCTGTGTATGACCTTCTTATTGAATATCATATCTCTACTCCTAATGGATTTGTGGTTTTCATAATCTCATAAGAAATAATGAAAAACATTAACTCCATATCCAATAAAAGTACACTTCTTGGATTTTGAATCAAGCTTGTTTCTATTTTATTTATCATTATGGAAAAATGCTTCACAATTGAAAGTATTCAAAAATGAGTAATTTACCTTTTTACGTGTCCATGCCTCCATTGGGATGTTGTTGTTTTTCTTCATATAAGACATGATCGATTTATTATTACAATGTTGAGTGTTCCATATATAGGGAACATATGGTGACCATCCATGAGAGGATGCGTCCCTTGAATAATCAATAACTATTTATTATTATCATTTACTTATTATATATGATATTTAATAATAAATAATTATATTATTAATTATTACTTTAAGAGAAGGTATTCACTGTAGTGTACCTTTAGCTAGACCGAGGCTTATAATGCACAATATAGCAATCGGTATATACTTAAGCTTGTTTATAAACACAGGCCAGTATAAATGCATGCATTTAACACAATTAACACTTTTAACTCAGAGTAAACATATGAATTACTACTATATTCAACAAGCATTTATCCTTATTGTTTAATTCATATACACAACAGAAAACATGATACATAAACAACTCAGTCATGCAAAACATGATCAAAGTATAATTCAGATACTTATCTTTTAACAACTGTAGAAATCACCAACCAAGTGCAGGCCTTCCACGAACCTCCCAGCCTTAGACCACACTGTTCATTACCTCAACAGTGAGTCACCCCCGAGATGGGACCGAGCTCCACCCCAAGGCAAGGAATCCTAGGCTAGGCTGAGGTTACAAGGAAGACATTCATACACAACCACTAGGAAGAAATCTCTCCCAGAATCTCCCTCGCTCACTGCCCATAGACCCTCATTCCCCACATGCCTGTTACACCCCAAGAGAGTGCACCTTCTCTGTCACCTAGACAGTCCTTCGGCTGCCAGTCTCCCTTACCTTGGGTTACAGGAACAGGCTGGACCGAAAGTCTCCGGGCTCTATGGCAGCTACAGGGTTCCTTACAGGAGTTCTCGCCTCCCTCTGCGCACTCTCTCACCTGGAGGAGTCACTCATAGGCCAACAAGCCACACGTAGTCCAGTACTACGTGGTCATGACAACCCACAGGGAAAATAGACACAGGCTTTCCCCAAACCGGTTCAGCAGTCACAGGATGATCTCACGGTGTTCATTTTCAGAATTTTCCTGAGAAGCAATTTTCCACAGGGAAATTACACAGACTCTCCCCACCCCGACAGAATGGTCGTTTCCCCATCCGCCCTACCCAGGATAGACTCATGCTCGGATGTTGGGAATGCATGCTAGACAATCCACGCAAGGGTCAATGCAGGTTCCAGATGGTTTCAGAGGATGTACGAGGGTTTTTCTGCAAGAGTCAGACTCTTCCCTTCTGGCAGTCCCTGAGTGCCCTGGAGGAGGAACCCCCAACATGACTCATCTCGGCCTTTTATTGCATGGCCAGGGTTGACACTTGTCACCCATGCAACTGCATGTGTTCTTGCAACGTGCGTGCCTTCCACCATTTGGAAATCACATGTCCTACCAACAAGGACTTAGGTTACAACATATAATGCATTTCTCTTTTGGAATAATATTAAAATATTATTCCCAAGGCTTAAGCCCTCTAGGCTCAACATTTAGCCCCTTTTTCCCACCTCTAGCCCCTAATTCCTTGCCCATTATGTGGACGCCCAGTCCCCCTTCACTCCTTCATCATGGTCGGCCTGCACCTGGCGATGTTTATATTTTATTGATCATTCTACATAAATACAAGTACATCAGCATGCTCTTGGCCTTCAACACTTAGGCTCTCTGGCCTAACAAACACACAAGCCTACCATTTATACAAAACTCGGCTCACCAGCCTATAAGAAATAATTAAAATTTCTTTTAAGACATGTTTTACAATGGGGCTCGAACTTGGGGACACTACAATCCCCCTCCCCTTATTTTTGCACTGTCCTCAGTGCAACTTTACACAACATCTGCATGCTTTTCAAAAATTTCAAAAAGATGCGGGTACTCTACCCACATAACCTCTTCATGCTCCCATGTCTCGTCCTGAGGACCGTACCAGGTCCACTGGACCTTTAAAAGTTCTATAGCTCAATTCTGGAGTTGTTTGCTTTTCCTGTCCAATATGCACACATGATGCACTTGCAGGACACCCTCTGGTTCCACCTGAATCACATTCCAATCGATAACATGATTAGCATCAGGTACATATTTCTTAAGCAGTGAAACATGAAATACATTATGTACAGTCATAGATGTAGGTAATGCAAGCATGTATGTAACTGGCCCAATCCTTTCCAGGATCTCAAATGGCCCACAAAATCTTGCTGCCATCTTGGCGCAACTTCCCAATTTCAGGGAACTCCTATTAGTTTTCACTTTCAAGAAAACATGGTCACCCACTTTGAACTCTCTATGGGTTCTGTTACTATCAGCGTAACTTTTCTGCCTATCTTGGGCAACTTTTAGATTATGTTTAATTTTAATCATTTGATCTTCCATCTCTTTGAGTAGTTCAGGTCCAACTACTGTTCTGTCAGCTGGATTATCGCAGCTCACTGGAGTGTTGCACTTTCTTCCATAAAGTGCTTCGAATGGGCTCATCCTCAATGATGCATGGTACCCATTATTGTAGGCGAATTCTACCAAATGCAGGTAGTCCTCCCACCTGGATGGTTTATCCATCACATACATTCTCAGCATGTCTTCGATTACTCTATTTACTCTCTCCGTCTTTCCATCAGACTCGGGATGATATGCTGTGCTAAAGTTCAGATTCGTTCTGAATCCTTTGAACAGTCCTTTCCAAAAATTCGAAGTGAATTTCGGGTGTCTGTCAGACACAATTGTCTTAGGAATTCCATGCAAGTGTGCAACTTCTTTTAAAAAGACATCAACAACATCTGCTACTCTGTGGGTGGTTTTCAGTGGAATAAAATGGGCAGCTTTAGTAAGCTTGTCCACCACCACCATGATTGAGTCATGCTGTTTGCTTGTTCTGGGAAATCCTGTGATAAAATCCATTGTTACCACATCCCATTTCCATTCAGGAATAGGTAAGGGCTGCAGCAACCCTGCTGGGTGCCTATTCTCCACTTTAACCTTTTGGCACTCCATGCATCTTGCGATGTATTCTGCAATTTCTTTCTTCAAACTTGGCCAAAAGTAATGGCTTCGGACTGCTGCCACAGTCTTCTGATATCCAGGATGTCCAGCATAAGCCACGTTATGCATCTCCTTTAGAATTGCCATCTTCAATTCTCGTTCATTAGGTACATACACTCTGTTTTTATACAAAAGTAAACCACTAGTTCCCAAAGTGTAACTTTTCTGGGTCTGTGGTTTCTCACGCTATTGTAGCTTTGCTACAAGATTTTTGTACTGCAAATCAACATTGGCAGCTTCTAAAATTTTGTCTTTCATCTTAGTTTGGTACATGCTAATGGCTGTAGCATGTAATTCATGCACTTTTCTGCTGAGTGCATCAGCCACCTTATTTTCTCTTCCTTTGATATGCTTGATATCAAAGTCATATTCGCACAGAAATTCCAACCATCTAATTTGCCTGGCATTTAAGGTTGGCTGATCAAATAAATATTTCAGACCATTGTGGTCTGTTCTTAATTCGAATTTCTTGCCCATGAGGTAATGTCTCCATTTCCTCAAGGCGTGGATGATTGCTGCCAGCTCTAAATCATGAGTGGTGTAGTGCTTCTCATGTTCCTTCAACTTTCAGGATTCATAGCAAACTACAAATCCTTCTTGGCTGAGAACTCCTCCCAGTCCCTCCTTACACGCATCTGTGCACACTACATAATCCTTGTCTGGATCTGAAATCTTTAGGACTGGAGCACTAGTTAGTAGCTGCTTCAATTGCTGGAAGCTACTCTCACATTGTTCAGTCCACTGTAACTTCTTCTCCTTCCTTTGCAAGGAAGTGATAGCATGAGCTATCCTTGAAAATCTGGCTATGAACCTCCTATAGTAACCTGCCAGACCCATAAAGGATCTAAATTTTGTCACATTTATTGGTGCTGGCCACCCTTGAATGGCCTGTACCTTCTCAGGATCTACAACGATCCCCTCTTCAGATATAATGTGTCCCAAGTAATGGATTTTCTTTTGGTAAAATGAGCACTTGCTCAGTTTTGCATAAAGCTGGTGTTCTCTCAACACCTGCAACACCATTCTTAGGTGTTGTTCGTGTTCTTCCTCTGTCTTGGAATACACCAAGATATCGTCCAAGAATACTATGACAAACTTGTCCAGATAATTTCTGAACACTCCATTCATTAAGCACATGAAGACAACAGGCGTGTTGGACAGTCCAAACGGCACCACTGTAAATTCATAATGACCGTACCTTGTTCTGAAGGCGGTCTTGCTGATGTCTTCATATTTTATCCTTACTTGATGATATCCAGATCGAAGATCTATTTTTGAAAATACTTTCACATCCTTTAACTGATCAAAAAGATCATCAATCCTTGGCAGAGGATACTTTTTTTTGACAGTGACTTTGTTCAACTGCCGAAAGTCAATGCACAACCTCAACGTCCCATCTTTCTTCTTCACAAATAGGACTGGGGATCCCCACGATGACACACTGGGGTGAATGTAACCTTTCTTTAGTAGCTCTTCGATCTGCAGTTGCAACTCTTTCAGCTCTAGTGTGCTCATTCTATAAGGAGCCTTTGAAATTGGAGCTACCCTAGTCATCAGATTTATAGAAAAATTGATGTCCCTCTTCGGAGGTAGTCCAGGCACCTCCTGAAACACATCCTCAAACTCTTTGAGCACCCTGTGGTCTTCCATATTTGAGACCACATTTTGGGATGCTTCTTCCACCCGAGCTGCGAATAATTGACAGCCTTTCCGGTAACACTTCTTAAGCTGCATGGATGAGATTTCTCTAACAACCACGGCTATGGGAATTCCTTGGATTGTTACCTGATTTCCCTCTTTATCCAGGCATGTGACCCTCTTGTTACGACAATCCAGAAGGGCATGGTGTTGGTCCAACCAATCCATCCCAATTAAGCAATCATATGATCCTAAAGGCAGAATGTTCAATTCAGCCTTAGTGCTCATTCCTTTCATGTCCACCGAACAAGACTTAACCAATTCAATGACCTTCCTCTTGGTCCCTGTGGCTAACTGCACTAACCAAGACTTTTCATGTTTGCTCTTCATTAGATGCAAACTTTCCACCACCCTAGGATCTACATAACTATGGCTAGCCCCTGAATCAATTAAAATAACAAGTGGTCGATTGTTGATCACACCTTCCACTTCAATCATGTGCGATTGAAATTACGCTTGCTTGTTGTCCAGGGCTGCGTAGATCCTCAGCATTCTACTGCCCATATCCTCCACTGTTTTAGCTTGCTGAATAGTATGGACAGTTCTTGCTTTGTCTTTTCTGTGGGGGAAGTGTCTATATCTATGATTCCCTTTACAGCCCCAACACTCCATGGGTGGAGGCCTTGGCATCTGTTCACTCCCTTCAACTTTCCTGGGCTCATTAAAAGATGACTGTCCCCAAGGACTGTTTCTAAAAAAGGAAGGCTTGCTTCCCTTCTGCCTCTGTTCTTTCTTAAACCTCTTCTCGTTATCCCAAGCCTTTCGAAAGGTAGGCTTTTCTTTTTGCTGTTCGTATAGGCATTTCAACCTTCTTATGGTTTCTTCCATAGTCTTAGGATCATTGTATTGAATCTTGTCACCAATGGAAGGTGGCAGTCCACTCAGATACCTCTGAATTTTGACAGCCTCGTCTTTGATGAATGGAACATACTTCAACAGTTCCAGAAAGCTTCGTTCATACTCATCAATGGTCATGCTGCCTAGCTTGAGTTCAAATAACTCCTTCATCTTTCTGTCATAGTATCTTTTAGTCAGGTATTTCTTCTCGAAATACCTCTTAAATTCCTTCCATGTGACCTCTTTCTCTCTGATGTGCTGCACCTGCACAAACTGATCCCACCACATGGATGCTTTTCCTTTCAGCTGGTACATTGCAATTCTTCCCTTTGCATGGGCAGAATAATTCTGCAGCTGGAAGTATTTCTTCATGCCCAACAACCATGTCTCGGCATATTCCTCCTTCTTATGTTCTCCATCAAATGTTGGAGGTTTAATCTTGTTCATCTCTCCTTTCAATTCTTCCCTTCCAGATTTCCGATGTTTTCTGGTAAAGGACGGGCTCGAACTGCTGTGTGTCTCCCTATCCGAATGTCTTTGGGAGCGACTAAGATGTCGGATACCACTCCTCAATATCCCTCTTCTCCTATGGGTTCTGCGACTCTCTGTCATACTTGAGTCTCTTTCTTTCTCGAGTTTCTTCTCTATTCTTTCCAGGCTCTTCAACATTTTTAAATTGAATTCACCCTGCCGATCTCGGATTTTCATGAGCTTTTGGCTATCAACTAGGTGATCCTGGGCATCTTCCTGTAATCTTTCGATGAGTTTCATCATATGTTCTTCCTTATCCATCTCTTTTCCATGCCCATTGGAGTTCGATCCCTCCACTCCCATATTGACATCCTTTCCTTCCCGTTCGTCTTCCATTTCAGGGGTAATCTGCACTCTTCCCCACTCCATACTCGGCGTTGATTAACTGGAGTTCTAGCCTTCGTTGAACTCTGCACATGCACCGTGAAATTGAATTTGAAATTTGTTAGGCCATTAAATTTCATGAACAATCCACAACATTTATAACTAATACGTACAAGAATGAAAGACATTTCAACTTCACAAAGTTTTCTGAGCTGTCTGGCTCTGTAATTTATGGGACTTCGGAACTTCCGAATCTCGGTCCATGAAGATCTGATAGTTAAATATACAAAACCCAAGTCAACCTTTTCGCAACTCGCGACATCGTGAGTTCATGAGTCGAAAACTTTTGACTCATTCCTCTAAACGTCGATACCCGAGATGCGACAAGGTATGGCTCTTTTCTTTGTTAGTGGCCTCTCCACATGTAACTGTAGGCTAGGCTTAAATGTCAGTGCCTCTCACAACTCGCACCTTCATGAGTGTGTGGGTCAAAATCTTGTGCCTCCCGTTGCAATCTTCCGAGACGCGATAGGTCAACGCTGAGATGACTCCTCCCTTGACGGACTTCCGCTACTCGAAACCTCACAACCTTGCAACCTCACCAGTTGAACCGTCGAGATTCCACACTCCTATTCCATGAACCCCGAAGATGTGAGAATTCAATGGAGTGTCGACTCTTATCTCTAGGCAACGCGTGTCCACTTGTCGATCACGTGGGTCCCACCTTAGGCTCTGCCACGCGACCACACGAACCTCATCTCTCGGCACTTCGCGACTCATGAATCTTGACACCAATACTTAGGGACTTATCGTGGTGAGATCCCGAGGCTTCGTTCCACCTGTATTCCACTCACCGGCCTCGCTATGGCCCACACGGTCCTCCAACTGTTGGGGTATCTCTTCTCGCATCCTCGCGACCCCTGTGGCCAAATTATCGAGCCTTTTCTCACGAGGCTCCGATACACGATCCCACGTGCGGATCCAATGGTCCTTCTGTGATCTGGATCCGATGGTTGTCTTCGCTCCTCGTGACTTTGCGACTTCGCGAGTTGGAGCACCCAACTCTTGGGCCCTTACCCTGTGAAATCCCGCGTTTGCGAGACCCGAATCCTGGATCTCTTTGGCACTTCACCGACTCCGCGATTGCTGCCACCTGTCCTCCTCAGATGGACGGCTATGATTCTCTCGGGACTTCGCCATTCGCGAAGTCGAAGGACTTCGCGTATTGCGATTTCCATATTTCCTATGTACTTCAAAAGGAATTTTAATTCCTACGTGCTTTTTCCTAGATTTGACGGTCACGAGGGCTCACTTTCCCTCCCGAACATATCCTAAGGTTCTAACACCATGGGTATAGAGACCTATCTCCCCGTGGTTGTAGACCACATCGGCTGCAGTTTCACTGCACCGCTAAACTTCCTGAGTTCTTACTAAAAACTCGTCAAGTGTCTCCTTGACATTTCAGAGCAAACCAGGGTCCAAAATTGGTCCTCCCGACTCAATTTTCCCTCTCATTCTTAGTCCAAAGACCAGTCCGCTGGCCTATCTAGGCTCAGTGTCAAAACCTTCGCTCTGATACCAATTTGTAGTGTACCTTTAGCTAGACTGAGGCTTATAACGCACAATATAGAAATCGGTATACCCTTAAGCTTGTTTATAAACACATGCCAGTGTAAACGCATGCATTTAACACAATTAACACTTTTAAATCAGAGTAAACATATAAATTACTACTATATTCAACAAGCATTTAGCCTTATCATTTAATTCATATACACAACAGAAAACATGATACATAAATAGCTCAGTCATGCAAAACATGATCAAAGCATAATTCAAATACTTATCTTTTAACAATTGTAGAAATCACCAACCAAGTGCAGGCCTTCCACGAACCTCCCAGCCTTAGACCACACTGTTCATTAGCTCAATAGTGAGTCACCCCCGAGCTGGGACCGAGCTCCACCCCAAGGCAAGGAATCCTAGGCTAGGCTGAGGTTACAGGGAAGACAGTCATACACAACCACTAGGAAGAAAGCTCTCCTGGAATCTCCCTCGCTCACTGCCCACAGACCCTCATTCCCCACATACCTGTTCCACCCTAGGAGAGTGCACCTTCTCTATCACCTAGACAGTCCTTCGGCTCCCAGTCTCCCTTACCTTGGGTTACAGGAACAGGCCGGACTAGAAGTCTCCGGGCTCTATGGCAGCTACAGGGTTCCTTCCAGGAGTTCTCTCCTCCCTCTGCACACTCTCTCACCTGGAGGAGTCGCTCACAGGCCAACAAGCCACACGCAGTCTAGTACTACGTGGTCACAAAAACCCATGGGGAAAACAAACATAGGCTTTCCCCAAACCGATTGAGCAGTCACAGGATGATCTCACGGTGTTCATTTTCAGAATTTTCCTGAGAAGAAATTTTCCGCAGGGAAATTACACAGACTCTCCCCACCCCAGGAGAATGGTCATTTCCCCATTCATCCTACCCAGGATAGACTCACGCTCGGATGTCAGGAATGCATGCCAGACAATCCACACAAGGGTCAATGCAGGTTCTGGATGGTTTCAGAGGATGTATGAGGGTCGTGGTCGGTCTGCACCTAGCGGTGTTTATATTTTATTGATCATTCTACATACATACAAGTACATCAACAAGCTCTTGGCCTTCAACACTTAGGCTCTCTGGCCTAACAAACACACAAGCCTACCAGTTATACAAAACTTGGCTCACCAGCCTATAAGACATAATTACAATTTCTTTTAAGACATGTTTTACAATGGGGCTCAACCTTGGGGACACTACATATTTGGTTTGTTTTGGGGGGTTTTTATAAAGTTTGTTGGTCAAGAAGAGGAGGGAAACACATGGCTATGGAGTCAAAATTATGAAATTGAATGAAAACAATGATCAACCGATAGAACTCTCCAGAGGATAAAGGCTAAATGAGGCAATGAATCAGAGTTGTGACTTAAAATAAATCAGAGTGGTAAGAGGAAAAATGAAACAAATAACTGCATCAGAGCAGTACGAAAATGAATTCTGAATTAGCTAAGAAGAAACATACATAGTTTAAATTGCTTAAGCCGAGAGCATCACAAGACGAATTCTGGGCCTTTAACTCTCCAATTTAAACATAAGACAATGTAAATGGAATTAAATAAACACATGAAATACATACAATGAGGGAAGACAAAACTCATATCATAGCCATTAGAATCTTTTTATAAACAGTTCAAAATGCTTTTGCATATGTATTCAATTCAGTCCCAAAAAAATTACAATAGAGTCCAGAACCACCATAATTGTGCCCTTGCACTTCTGCCCTCTCTAATACACTCAAAACCTCTCACAATTATATAATTCAAGTTCCTTCAATGTGCAACTGGTTACAATAACTGAAATGAAACATTTCATCTTCTACAATGATTACAACTGACAGTTTCTAGAAAAAAACGTTTCATGATCTCTGCAGATTTCTCTGATGCTCTAGCTCCTTCCTCTGCCACGTTCTCTTTGAAATTTCACTCATACTCTTTCAAATATAATTGCATTTATCCATATTCTCATTAAACATTTGGAAATAATATATTTGAAATAAAAATAATTCCCAAATATTTTTTGTCCTGGAGAATTAAATTTCCATAGTTTAATTCATGCCCATGGTATTTAAAACCATGCCTTATTTTTCCCAATTCCCCATTCACTGTAAAAAAAAATTATTGTTACTATTTCTTGTGAAAAACATTTACTGTGTAATGTTTTTTCCAATTTACCGTGTTTTTCCAATTTACCCTCTTTGGCAAAATACCTTTTATCTTCTTCTTTTACTTTTATAAATCTTTGGATAAAGAATTATCCAAGTCTTCGTTCACATGCATCTTCCCATTTAAATCTTTTGCATGGAAATAACATTAATGTGTAAAACTTAAATCTTACCTCCGTAAAACCTTTTCACCGTGAGGAGGAATTTATTTTATTGGAAATCCCATAATCATTATTGAAATGCATTCCTGGAAAAATGTCGCACATAAGAAATATGATAAATGCTTGCATTTATTATATCTGGATTGGGCAAAAAGTGGTTTAAATCAAACTTCTTATACCTTTGATGTGCTCCACTTAAAAACATGTGTCCACCAAATAAGCCACTGTAGTATTCCCCGGTCCGCCTTCACATAATTAACCTCCTCGTTACTTCAATCCACGATATGTATGTGCGCCCTCCATCCAACCTTTGACTTTTCCAAGTTATAAATTGAGATTCGTGCCCATGATATGATTTGACGTGATTCCATAAATTGGATTAAATATTACTATAAATATTTTAATATAAAAATATTTATATTAATAATAATCATTTTTTCCAATTTTTTAAAGACTTTGGGCATATGAGGCTTTAACACATAACTTTGTGGATAGGATAAGGGTGCTTAATAAATGAATATTTTTTATTTTCAACGGGAATACGAAAATAAGGGTAAAAATGAATAAAGTGATGGAACTAAGGGATTTAGATAAGAATTAAGGCTAGGTATAGGCTTGGCATATTTGCCAATTTTTGACTTATGGAGGACATGAATATTTTGGATGACCAATTGAGCGAAGGATTTAGGTGATGGGAGCTTGATGGAGCTGGTGAAAAAGTTTGAAAGTCTGAGTGGAAAAATAGCACAAGGAAAAGACACTTTGGGAAAAAATGATACAAATTAACAGGTGATAACACTACTTATCCCTTCTCAAATAAGTGTCTTCACAGATCAACTCAACTCAATTCACAGAGGAGTACGATCTGGAAAATGTTTGTCACACACAAAACTCCCATGTGAACTTATAGAGGCCTCTCCCTCTATAAACACTAGGGTCAACTTCCATAGTGTGTGACGTCAAGGGTCAAATCCCTTGATATTTCCTCATGTGGTCTGCACATGGGACGTGTCCTCATGTGGTCTCCACAAGGGACGCTGGGTTATAAGACCAAACACACTTATCCCTTCTTGGATAAGTGAATCACTTATCCCTTCTCGGATAAGTGTCATCATAGATAAACTCAACTTAGTAATAGAGGAGTATGATCTGGAGAATGTCTCAGGAAGCTCCAAACATAAACACTCCCTCTCAGTGAGGGAGGCATTCTCTACCATGCCAAGTTTTTCACAAAAGTACTTGAACTTTGTCCTGGTTTGGTAAGAACATCAGAAACCTGCTCATCTATAGGAAGGTACAACACCAATACTTTCTTCCTCTGCACCATGTCTTGGATGTAATGGTACTTGATCTCAATGTGGTTTGATTTGTCATGAAACACTAGATTCTCTAAGATCTTCACACAACTTTGGTTACCATAATGAATAATGGTGGAATTCAACACATGTTCGGATAAATTTGCAAGGAGCTTGCGAAGCCACGCTACTTCACGGATTGACATACTTAATGCAATGTACTCTTCTTTTTCTATGTTCAAAGCCACATAAGTTTGTTTCCTACTACACTAGGAAACCATGGAAGATCCCAAAGTGAAGCAACACCCGAAGGTGCTCTTTCTGTCCACTGCACTCCCTAACCAATTAGAATCAATATATTCCTACCATATCATATCAATATTGGAAGTATATCTTAGACCATGTCCAACTCTGCCTTGCAAGTATCTCAACACATGATTTGTAACAATCCAGTGTGTCTATCTCGACTGACTCATAAACTGACTAAGTGCACTCATTGCATAACAAATATTTGGTCTGGTGTTAACCATATACATCAATGATCCAATCAACTGTATGTACATATTCAGATCCAAACTTCTTCAATATCTCAATTGTGTACTTCCTCTAACTCAGGAAGATCTCATTAGTTCTCTGTCACACCTTTAGTCCCAAGAAGTAGTTCATCATACCAAGGTACTTCATCTCAAACTTAGAGGCCAACACATACTTGCATTCAACAATAAGGTTCTCTGTACCAATGAGGAATAAATCATCAACATAAAGGACCAAAATCAAGGACTCACCATCAACAGTCTTATAGTACATGCTAGGATTGACAACACTTTTGATAAATCCAAAAAATCATCAGGTGTCCATCAATGCTCGCATACCAAGCTTGAGGTGTCTACTTGAGTCCATACATTGCCTTCTTCAACTTGAACACATGAGATTCCTTCTCATGTATCTTGAAACCATCTGGCTTCTCGATGTATACTTCTTCCTCAATATCTCCATTGAGAAAGGTTGTCTTTACATCCATATGATGTACTCTCTAACCCATGGATGCTGCAGGGGAAATAATCATCTAGATAGAAGTGTATCGAGAAACATGAGAAAATGTATCCTCATAATATATTCCCTCCACATGAGATAATTCTCTAGCAACAAATCTCATTTTGTGCCTCTTGATGCTCCCATCAGTTGTGTGTTTTATCTTGTAGATCCATTTGGAAGTCACCACAGATTTTCACCTCAGGTCTTAGAACAATATCCCACACATCATTCTCCATGATGGACTAATGCTCCTCCATCATGGAATTTCTCCATACTTGCTAGATAGATGCCTCCTCATAACAAGAAGGCTCATAATCAATGATGTGGCTCATAGATGCGACATAACACAAATATCTCTAAGGTCTCTTTCTCTCTCAGAAGTTATCATGAGGAGTTGCATGTCCTTCTTCCTCCTGTAGAATCTAATGATCTCTTCTGAACTACTGCAATATCTCTAAGAACATCAAATTCTCCCTTTGGGACTTTGTAACTGTTAAACATTGAGACTGAGAGTAACTTCTCTAATCTGTCAACAACTTCCCTCCTTTGGGGCTGCTCTATGTGGAACTGGCTCCTCCACTCTCTCTATGCAATTGCTTCCTTTGTAGGTGCTCTATCTGGAACTAAGAGTGGCTCAATAAATTCTCTCACTGGAGCTAAAAATACTACTTGTCCATTTTCCTTCATTGGCTACTCCCTCTTTCTAGGAAAACCCTCTTGCCACAAGCCCTGTTCTTAACATAGAGAAATTTATCTTTCAATTGTACCCAATTGATATTCCAATATGAAACATGATACATCTTTGGAGGTATTTCTCTAATTAGAAATATCAAATATTTTCCACAATCATATTATGAGCAACAAGGGGGCCATGGAGAATCCCATTAAATGCCCCATTAACATGATGTTGCCTCACCTTTAATACATTTTCCTTTTCTTCAGGATGGAACCCACTCATTAAGAAATCCTGGTCAATTTCACAAGATGAGAAATCTGTGCCTCTGCAATGCATCCCATCGACCTTTATTACTTGTCTCTTTGGGTTCCTCATCAGTCATCATGACAACCTTTCCTCTAGTATAGTCCATGGGAAAAAAATCACAGGATAACAAACCATAGCCCGAGAATGAGTAATAGAAAAGGAATTCTCCACCATATGTTCTACAATACTAGTCAACAAAATGAAATAGAAATCTAACTCTTTCAAGAAGGTGATGGAAATAAGGATTGCCAATGAGTACAAAGATGATGGAGGCAACAACCAATGCTGCAATAATCTCTGTTGTGATTTATGCCTTGAGAGTGGATTTCCTCGCAACTGCTAGCATAAGTAACTACAAACGTTTTCCATCCAATGATCCTTTATAGCTCAATTAGACATAGAACCTTTTATACAACACAATTAAAAGGTATCTGTAACATGGGATACATGACATGAGGGGAATACATATTGAGAGAAGGGGAAGTAAGACTTTGCAGTTAGGGTCTCGAACAGGAACACGATTTTCATTATACACATTGTGTATCTCTTGCCTCATATCCCATTGTATCCTCTATTGATGGATACCATTGTCACCTGTTTAGACTCTAGAATTTATGAATATGAGCAGTCCGAAGAAGAAACCCTGTAGATCCCTTCTAACTCGACACCAATAAATAGATCCCTCTCGTTGGTTTTCAAAGAAGGTGCCAAAATTTTTCTTCTCGTCTCATTTTCCATAGAGAATTATGGGATATTATTTGAGATACGTAGAAATGGTGTTGGGATCAAATATATCCACGCCAATCCACCCAACAGATAACTTGTGGAGTAAATCATGCCATTTTTTTATGTTAATACAACGCTTCTATAATTCTCTGGTCTAGGCTACACAACCTTAGAAATGAGGTCTGTCACCAGGGGGGTTTACAACCCCATCAAAACTTTCAATAGTTAACAATAAATATTCGATGAGAAGTTCTATCCTCATCTTCCCTCTTCGGTAGATGCAACAAAAGTTCACAAAAATGGCACTGGGATTTCAAATTTCAGCACTACTAGATGAGTGTATGGTGATTCTAGCGATTGAAATCAAGTGATTTGATGTCATAAAGGAAGACAAAAATATCCTTTACCTCTCAAAGAAACCAACAAATGAAATATAGGAGAAAAAATCTCTTTTCTCTTACTCCTAAGCTCACTTAGGACTACATCCTCAAAACTATTATATTCCTGGGCTCTTTGGTTAGGAAGTCACACCCAAACAACCTGATCTAATACCATGTTGTTTTTCTTCATATAAGATATGATTGATATATTATTACAATGATGAGTGTTCCATATATAGGTAACATATGGTGACCATCCATGAGAGGATGCTTCCCTTGAATAATCAATAACTATTTATTATTATCATTTACTTATTATATATTATATTAATAATCAGTCATTATATTATTAATTATTATTCTAAGAGAATGTCTTCCCGATGTTGTCCAAACATAAACAGATGCCACCATCCAAATAACTTGAAGGTCCTCTATTTAGTAAGTAAACAATAGTATCCACAACTTCTTCCCAAAACTGTAAGGGAAATCCTACATGCAATCTCATACTCCTTGCATGCTCCATGATTGTCCTATTCATCCTTTCTAACACATAATTTTCTTGTGGTGTTTATGGAGTTGTCTTCTCTCTACGAATCCCATGGTATGAAAAGTAACTATCAAACTCCTGTTTGCGATATTCACCTCCATTTTCTGATATGAGACACTTCAACTTATTTTCCGTCTCATTATCAACCAAAGCTTTCCATTGCTTAAAGTATAAAAAACATCAATTTTTTTTTTTTTGAATGTAATAAACCCAATTTTTCCTAGTTTCATCACTAATAAAAGTAAAATAATAACAAGAGCCATTAAGATATGATAGCTAAAATTCTCCCCATACATCTATATGCACAAGCCTAAATTTTTACCCTTCTTTTCCTTCTCAACTCTAAGAAAATTGACTTTCTTATGTTTTCTATAAATATAGTGCTCATAGAAGTCCAAATCAACCTACTTAAAATCAGAGAATAAATTTCTTGAGTGGAGGATTTGCATCCCCTTCTCATTCATGTTCCCTATATTATGATGCCACAATTATGTATTTTCTCCTGTGGAAGCTAAAGAAATAGAGAAGTCAACACTATTGGTACATAAATACAACATACCTACCTTTTTTCATTTTTCTATTATCAATGATACTTTAGTGACCTTTCACGAATTTCTCATAAATATAAATGTGCAACCTTCACTATCCAACTGCCATGTTGAAATTATATTTATTCTCAAATAGATAATGTGTTTCACCTATTTCAACAATAATTGGTTTCCATTCTGTAATTTTATTTGTATTTGTTGTGCCAGGCACCAACACCTTCCATTTTTCTTGTCTCACTGCTTAAAGGGTCAATTCCTACCAAGAAATAGGGATCCTCATTATTTTCCTAAGGATCTCTCAACTTGTTGAGAATACGACTCATCTTCTTGATATTCATTGAAGTCTTCATGATATTTCAATTGGCATGTTTCTTTACTTGTATTTTCTTTGGATTCTAGTAATACCGACGAGTTAGTGATGAACTCTCCCATACAGGTAATATCAACGAGTTCATGACCAACTTTCCAATACACTAAAAAGACAACGTAATTAATGTTTTCAATATTGAGTTGAGTGTATTGACAAAGTTGCGTTAATATTCGTCGATATACTAGCCACCTTCCAACTAACTCGATTGGTATATAAGATATGTTCATACAATCATCCCCGTCACACAAGGTTTTGTATCGCTGAAGTTCCCACTAATGTTATTGACACCTTAACCTTATCATCAATAAAATTTGTGTCATAGATGTCGGTACACCGTAGATGTTCAAAACAATTTCCCTGATACACAAAACCTTACATTAGCATACTTCCCGTCATCTTCGCCGATACATGATGTACCGACAAAGTTCCTTCCTTTCTCTCTAATGCACATTGTATTGATGAGGGTTGTCTCTCTATCTCTCTCTAACATACTATTTGCCGACGATTTTTCCTCTTCTGTCACCAATGTTCCAACAGAAATATGTTGACCCCTCATCGACACTGAGCATATCAACAATGATCTTATTTTCCTCTCCGACATAGACCTTATCAACAACATGATTTCATCTTGAGGCCTCTCCTATTCTCCTCCAGCTCATATCCTCCTCATTGCACCATCCAATTAGGTTTCTATCAATTCCAATGATTAATATTTACATTCATGACCGGATAAATAATGAATGATCACCTACCTCATATGATCTATTTCATGTTTCAGTCATGATTAAGTCTATTTGTGTTCCCAACAACTTTCATTGCGCATACCATACCAACTTGTATACTTTGTGCTTATTGATATTATGACTAATGACGTTCATGAAAGTGTCATATATCATCATATGGGTTATTTGCAACATCTATAATAATTATGCTAGATTTGCATTGCATCTTAGAAGAGAATTGGTCCGCCTAGCTCCTAAACAGGGTCAAGTGGTCCAAACGTCAATTAGCTATTTTCATGGGATTATATTTATGAGCCAATGATAACTGACCTCATCTCCAATGGATGAATTAAGATCCTATACAACATAGATAACACAAGAATTGACATAAATGAATTTGGGAAAATAAACAACAAGAATGTGACCCGAACATTAATTAAAAATGCCTTTGGTTGCAATTTTTACGCATTTGTCAAGGTGTATTTTTCATCCCTGAAGCAGGTCAACTGTAAGGTTTATGTGATTATGATTCCAACTTAACTAACATAATTGTAAGTGTCCGAATGATCGTCAAGGTTTTCCTTTCATGACATTGCCAAAATGTTTGAATGACATGGTAGTTGATCTCACTAAAAGTGTTTCTCCGTGCTCTTCGCATCGAAAAATGGTACCCCACTCGGATGTTGTATGGGAAAGTTGTGAGCCTTTGAAATCATTCTAGATAATTACAAAATCCCCTTTGAAAATGTTAACATTGATTAGCAAAGTTCATTTCATGTCGATGCACAAATTACATTGCATAGATGCTAATAAATTGTTTAAAATTTAAAATTTAAAATTAAATATTTTTTAATTTAAATAAGAAGTATTTAATTTTGAAAAGGAAAATTAATTAATTTAAATAACAAACGATGGGGAATGAGTTAAATGCAAAACATGTGGTAAGAAAATGTTATAAAAGGGGGTTCTTTGTTAGGATAGTGTGAAGGGAGAGGGGCCTGATCCCACATGTCCCAAGGTGATTGAGGGCTCAGTACATGGGAAGGGGGAGGGCCCAACCCATATGCCTCCCCCTTATCCACCAATATTAAACCATAAAATAACCCTCGTGTGCACAACTCCAATGACGACCAAGCACGAAAACAACACACCAGCCACAATAACATGATCATCGCCGATACATGCTACTATTCAATCCACCATGGAATGTCGATACACTATCCAAGTTGGTATGATGTTCACCGATATTCCTCGACCACTCATCAACTAGGTTCGTGCCATCACCTTCAGTGTACTGCTGTGGTTCTTTTCATCACTCTCGGTTCAAACCTTTGGTATATCGCTAAGGTTCATATCATTACCACTGGTATGTCCCTATGGTTCTTTTCATCACTCCTGATACACACCACCACCCTTCCCCTCTTTGTACATATGTTCTCACTTGGAAACTTTAAACAATTTGACCATAAGTGTTAGGTAGCTAGAGAGGTAGTGGAGGACATTTAATGTAAGGTGGACTAGGTCCACTATATTATTAAATAAGGTCCATTATGGTTGTTAGATATAATAAATGGGTAGTTAGATATAATAAATGTAAGAAGAATTCCTAGAAGGTTCTTCTTCTAAAAGATTCCTCCTCTAGAATGTTCTTAGGTGATGGTAGCACTATATAAAGGGGTTAAAGCAATGTAGTGGGATATGAAGAAAAGTATTGTATTTGGAGCTGAACCTAATTAGGAGGAATACCCCTCAAAGATTCAAGTGAACAGGAGAGGATCCCTTTTGTTAAGAACCAAACATCAATATA
>ML804442.1:28060-49973 GCA_009831015.1 Picea engelmannii
TACTTAAAAAGTGGTATTAGAGAACATTCCTTGGTAGGAAGTGTGGGGAAATATTTTTATTTTTTGCAGATTTATTTTTTCAGAGAAAAAAAAAGAGGGCTGTGAAATTATAGATGATTTCTATAGGTTTTGGTGAAAAATTAGAAAAAATGGGTTGTATATCTGAGTTCCTCCCAGAAAAACACCCAATTAAAAAAAAAAAATCATTTGAAACAGAGTTCGGGAAGTCAAGTTATTTTCATTTTAAAATCTGCAATTTTCAGGGTTTTTTCCGTGAACGACCGCGTGATTTTTCTAATTTCTGTAGCAGCTGGGGATGAATTGTTAAAAAAAAATTGTAGATCTTATTTCCTCTGACAATTTCACCCAATTTCAAAAAAAAAAAATCACCCAAATCAGAGCTTTGGAAGTGAAGATATCGCTGATTTAAAATCAACTATTCTTTTGGGGTTTTTCGCGACGATGAAAGGACTGCAGAGTTCATAACTTTTCATAGGGTGCTTAGATTTCTACCAAATCAATGCCATTGAATAAATAATTTTAAGATATTTATTTTGGTATATTTTATGTGGTGTTTCCAATGTCTATTCCCTCTCAAACCCTGAAATAAATTCTATAGATGACTGAAGCATTCTGTTATCACATGAAGTTGCCATGGGTCAAATTTCTCCTTAGGTTTTAATTTTTATCCATTAGTCTTTTATAATTTTTTATTTTTATTTTCTTCTTATGTTTTTCTTAGGATGACTTAAATAAATGAAAGGTTGGAACTTGGCTCACATATTTGACCCACACCTATGGTTTACACCCTTGGTTCATTTTCTGGTTTATACTCTGACTCATCACTTGATTTGTTAACTAGCACTATCATTCCCATGGCACCACAAACCTGACAGGTCACTCCTTCCATTTATATTCTTAAACCTCTCCACTCTATCCCTTACCCATTAGGGAGTCAAATCAAACCTTTTCAAGTACACTGCCAACTCACTAGTTGTTTTCATAGTACATATTTTGTATGCTCTCCGTCTTTACCATCATTTGTGATTATGAAGTTGATGTCATGCATTTTCATTGTTTTCAGCACCCTTTTATTCAAAAGGAATAATCATGATTTGGTCATTAATGATTTCTAACTGTATATCAAAATTTGAAATCTTGCTCCTAGCTCGGCGCTGCAGAAACTACTAGTCCAGACAACGCTGCAGATTATGCTACAAGACAAATTGACCAAGGTGAATTGGAGTCTGGGGTGGTTGCAAACAAGTTCATGCTTTCAGAAGATCAACAATTATCAAGTTAGGGTGTCCAAGTACTTCTTGAGTCATCCGAGCTCTGTTGAAGATCAATTAAGGTTTTTTCTTATCTTTTCGTAGAACCTAGTGTTGCAAATTGTGGTTTCTTCCACCTACCAGCCCCTTTACCTCTGCTGCCACATACTTCTTAGCCATCTACATACTATTAGTTTCCTCCACTGAAATTGAATCATTTTCTATCATATTTTTTGTGCCTAGTTATCCCTTGGCTCTTGCTATCCATACTACGCTACATAAACCACTGCAAAACTGCGCTACAGATCCCCTATTCCAATGCTGCAAATTCTGTGCAACGTAGTGTCATAATTTATGCTCACATCTCCAAAGTTGGCTCTTTTCCTTCACAGTGTCATCCAATAGTTTTATCTCAAAGTCTATTTGCAGTAAAAGTTTATGAGCCTTTGCCTTAGAATGATGATGACCATGTATGGTGGCTTGATGTTAGCCTAAAACTTGAACAATGCAACCTCCTTGCATGCATATCATTTCTCACATGAGCTTCTTACCCCTTTTTAAGCCATCAAATCATTCTCTTATTAGTTCATAAGTAAATTGGAGGAAAGCCCTAAAAGACCAAATAAGGACCACCTTTCAAAACTTAAAGACTTTTTCCTTTGTTTGGTTTCCTATACCTCTCATAACATTATAATGTTGACCTCCTGCTTCTATCAATGGATACATCTCAACAAAAGAAATATGACAATGGTGAGAGTGTAGTCAGGATTGAGCCTTCTGACATGCACCTATTTGATGTTGAGCCTCTGATCAGGGAGGTCTTCCAAAGGGTTTTTGGCCTATCTTTCTGTCGAAACATGCATAGGGGACAATCTGAAGTAACCAGGGAATTTTATTTAAACTTTGATGGCACTAAGACCAAGGTAGGAAGCCTTGAGTTGGAGGTATCTGAGGCCACCGTTGTAGCAGCCACTGAGATACCCAACACTGGTGAAAGGTGGTTCAAATATATGAATCTCAACACATCCTTTTCTAAGGATTTCCTCAATCCATATCATCATAAAGGTAATTTGTCCAAGGGAGTGACTAGGAGCCACTTGGTTGAGGGGTTTGACAAAATGTTGAAAGTTATCCAGAGGTATTTTACATGTGAGGGAAGATTCAACATGATATACCAGTATCACATTAGGATTTTTCTACACTTCACAGGCAAGGATTTGACGAATATCCCTTTCTATCTATTTAAAAGTATGGCAAAAATGGATGATAGGGTCCAAGACAAGTCCAAGGCTGTGGACACTAGTGTTTTCCACTCATGGTTGATTAGGATGATTGTAATGGAAGAATTGAATAAAAGAAACCTCACTTGGGAACAATTCATTGTCTCTACTAATATACAAATAGATGTAGTCTCCACCCCTCAATCCAGGGTGCATAGCCCTTTGCCAACTAGTAGTGTTTCCCAAGAAGAAATAAGAAAAAAGAGAAAGATAAAACATATTTCCCATGACAAAGAAGTGCCTAAGAAAATTGAAGAAGAAGAGAGGGAAGTCCATCACTCCCCACAAGAGGAAATTTCACCTCATCCTACACATGAACTAGAGGAATTTCCCTCATCAGCCAAAACTACAGCCAAAAAGGGGAGAAAATTGCATTTTCCTTCACCTACTGCAGAAGATGAGACAAGATTTAGGAGGCCTTTCACCAGATCATGAAACCAAAAGAAAGATGCTGAAACATAAGTCATAACCAAAGATTCTGTCCCAAAGAAACATAGGGGTAAAAGTGACACTGTTGGGAATCCTATTGAGGTCATGACCAAAGATTCTGTTTAGAAGAAAGAAAAAGGTAAGGTTGAAACTACTGAGAATCCCGTTGAAGTCATAAACATCACCACTCCCCTTGATAATCCCACCTTCAAGATATTGATCAGACAAATTAGGGATGCAAAGAAGGAAGTTGTCCGTTTGAAGGGAGAAAGATTGGCTGAGAGGAGGAAGATGAGTGAACTCTTGGACATGTATAATGAAACCCTTGATCTGGCTAGTTTTATAGCAAGAATATTCTTTCCTCTCCATAGGAAACTTCAGATTTTGTACAGGAAAAATAGAAGCATACAGTCCCAAAACAGAAAACTTAAAGAAGAGTTACAACCCTTCAAGGATGATATAGCCTAGAGGAATATAAATGTTCTATCCCAAGATGCAATAGGGAGAAGTCCCCCTGCAATAGAAAGAAATGTTGCTGTAATAGAGGGAAGTGCTCTTGCAACAAGGAGAAGTGCCAGATTGAGAAAATGAAATGGAAAGAATGATAGACTCATTTTTTATGATGATCAGATTTTACAATTTGAAGTTTTGAGGGAAGTGTTATAATTGACCTACTGAAGGAATCTATAGGCTCATTATTCTTATGCTAATACTTTTTGGGTTTTTTGAGGTTCATTGCTTGAAACAGAAAAGAACAGAGCATTTCGCAGCACCTGGCGTTATGGAATCATCCATACAGACTGTTCTACAGATTCGCTACCAAAAGAGATGCGAAATTGCCTAGCCAGACATAAAGTGGCAGATCACTAGGAAAATTTGCTGCATAACATTTTTTTATAGGTGGGTGCTATGAAATCTACAACTGAATGTGCTACGAAATCGACTGCAGAACAATTTTATAGAGGCAAGTGCTACAAAATCTGCTACCAGTTTTTCTACGAAAAGGTGTTACAAACTGACTGTTACAGTTGACATTTTTGAATTCGCTGCCTCTTCATAGATTTGATGATTTGGAGGGAACCAATGATCAATAGGTGGCAGATGGAGCTCAGCAAAAAGTCTTGGAGTACACATGGCACTGGAGGAGATGTGCCCAAGCAACAACAAATCATGTCATTTATATCTTGTTAGAGTTGTTGCCAACATGCTCCATGTTTCTAGCAGTCTGTTAGATCCACTTGTACATATGTTAGATTAATAGATTTTTGTGGAGAATCCTAGGATAGAAAGGCCAGCTCGCATATCAAGATGTTGTTTACTGTTTTGGTTATAAATACATGAGAAGAATGTTATGTTGGGTTTGAATGGTTGAGTAGATCTCCTTATTAACAGAGCTGTACTCTGGTTTATGTATGAGATCTGAGATATTTTGATTAATAGAAGTCATCCTCTTTTCATTATCTTGTTTCTTATTACTCTGAATTCTAATTATTGGATGATTTCTATGAGATATTATAGCTATGTTATAGTGGATGTTTGATTATAATGCCACTGTAAATGTTTTTCAATGTTTTAAATTTAGTTCAAGAAGTTATTGTGACTGAGTTTTTCTTCACCTAGCTGCTAGAAGTCCTGATGCTTATAGAATACCTATCCATATTCGTCACCAAGTCTTCCATATACTCACATTTATCCTTAAACCACTAACCGGATTTAACCAAAACCTCATTTTCTTTTGCATAATAGGCTAGATTTTCCATGTTGAAAAATTGCTATGTCGAGTTTTGTCCATTTGACCTTCTATCATTAATATACATTTACAAACCTATTTAATGGGTGCTGGGATTATCCTCTTGCAATATGAGGGTGACTGTCAGTGCTAACATTATTGGCACTATTGTTGGGGAACGAATTGAACACATTTCCCTGGGATTGAACAACAAAGAAATACTGATTCTAAAGGTGCATTAGAAATCAATACATTGAAGGTTGCATCTTGTACCTAACGACTCCACTGTTTCAGTTGTGGATCCCAAAGGTAGACACATGAGGTCTACTCCACATCTACCTCTGGAAACACCTGAAGCTGACCCAAAGAATATTATCAAGAAAGGAAAATATTCTCAAGAAGTATTTTTAGTTGCTTTACCTGGTACTTCTGGTCATTTTCATATTTCTATCTTTAATACTTCAGTAGCTATATCCAGTTCTCCTCTTCTACCCTCTGTTGAAATTTATAGAAATTTGGATTTTGAACATTTTCCTATTGAATACTCTTCTTTTAGTCCCAAATTGAAACAAGAAAGTGTTATCATTCCAAGACTCACTCTAGGTTGTATATCAAGTGATCTTGGTAACTTAATCAAATTCTCAAATAAAAGGTATAAAATGGATCAAGTTGAATGGCTTGTTCATGAACTCTCTCACTTAAAACATACATGAATACACTCAGACATATAAGGATTTCAAATATACTGTTCAGATAGTTTTGAAAGATGAAAATGAATGGAGAATACTTATTATACCAACATAATCACACACACAATAGTATATATGAATGGCTAGCTATAACAAGTAAAATACATGTGATTCTTGTTTACCAATGCAAGGACAAAATGATATTTATCAGTCACTGAATAAATATAGAAACAATGAATATGTATTCATCAACAGGTACATAATAGAAAATAAAATGAAATTTTGAACAGATACAATGAAAGAATCTTATATTCCAATATGTATTCAAAGTGTCATCTACACAAGAGTTTTGTCAAATCCTCAAAGTCAACCCCCCCCCCATTTTGTTTCTCTATTTGGTCCATTATATAGAAATATTATAAGATTATATACTTCCAAAATATATGGATCTCATAACCTCTTACCTATATTTATTTTGTTGAAGATATCCAACTCAAATTCGAAATTGTGAGGTGGCTAGAAAAAACATAGTATAACATTTCTGGAATTATTCTCCTCAAATATTGACCTATATCTCCCAAATAAAAACATATTTTGGAAAAATGAGGAGGTTTTTGAAGAGGATCTCATGCTTGTGAAAAAATATCTCACTTGACAAAAATACCTTTCCATATCATCAGAATATATCTCCAAACAAAGTGACTAAAACATGAAAATACAGATTTCTAAAATCTTGTCATATTCCTACATTCTAGGATTTGATCCCTGGAATGTTTCCATTAATGAGATGAAGTGCCACCTACACACATAGATGAGATTTGATGAGGTATTTGAGGAATATTCATCATATTCCACCAAAAAATACTCCATCCAAGTCAAATTTGTACTTTTTGACCAAAATTTGTGAAATATGCTATCTACAACAAGTTGGTAGTGCGCTTAGTGTAAAAAAGGTAGTTTGTTCTGCCAACTCTTCTGTAGATTGAATTCTTCAACCTAATGCATCAAATTCACTTGTAAAACAAAACATAATCTTTACTAGGTTGCTTTATGTATAAAACCTCATAGTACATCATTCCATATGCTAAGCAAATCCAAATTTGATCTTTAAATCTTCTTTTACCTTCTTATGTGAAATCAGGTTTTTGGCTAGGTAAAGAAATTCAAATGCTTTTAGGGAAGCACAAAATGTTTAGGAGACAACTGCACAAGATTCTGATGCTTTAGAGTTTGAATAAGAATCCCTAAACATACTTCTACTATAGCCATGCCTGCCTTTGACTTTCTTTGACCAATTACTTACTGCAACAAAACACAGTATGCAGTGAGTGTAGATTTCTACACTTTGGGGGATTGGTACAATCCTTATATACTAGTACATACTTATGCAAGTAGTCTGACTTGTATATTCATTAATACACCTCTCTTACATACTATGCACTCTTCTAGAACCCAAAATTATCACTCTCAAGGAGGAAGGAAGAAAAAGTACCATGTTCAACAATCTGAGAGCAAAATTGTAGATAGTAGGAAGATCATGATATAATAGATACAAAATTAAGCCATGTGAGGTTAATATTTGATTTCAAAATGTATGTAAACTCATAACTTGACCATCAAACCATCAATCAACAATATCCTTGTTAAATATATCCAAATTCTTCTTCTTCTTCCTTATCAGTCTCCCAATGTGCTTAAACTCTTGTTGAAATCCGTCCATTTGACTGGAAACCTGATTCATGAGTGTATCATTGTTGAATATATGATTTTCCTCCTTGAGGTTCTTGATAAAATCCTTATACATTTCAATATGATATCCCTCTAACTTCTAGAAATACCTCCAACAAGCCATCCTATTGAAGGAATCCACATGGTTTTAATCTTGTTCAATGATGCTTGTGTCTGATGGCTCAAATTTGACAAGAGAGTCTAACCTCTCCTTGGAATGGGATCCTTATTTGGAGCCATTTATAGCCTGTAGCAAGATTTCTCTGCACAAGAAACTATTATAACCAAACTTGTTAATGAAACCCTTCTTTTGCGTGCAAAATTCTTTTGGAAAACTTGAGTTAATAACTTTAAGCCAAATCTTGGAGGGAAATTTAGCTTGTTGGTGACGTCCTTCAAAATTCAAAAAATTCTCCTCAAATGATGTAAGTGTTTTGACATAATTTCATTATGAAAGAGTGAGCTTAAAACAATTTGTAGTGCGCTATATAGATAAAACATGGTTTGCGCTACAAGCCCGTGCTGAGTTGTTAGCGCAATGGTCACAAAAAGCATTGCATGTGCTACAAACTCGTGATTTTTGTAATTTTGATGTGGAAAAGGTTTCATAATGATTAAAAATGACCAATAATGGATAATTGTGACAATTAATGACATTTTTTGGTGAAGGACCCACTCTTAGACTTAGGATGACTAACACTAAGGCATTTTAAAACATGACTAATTTGACTAAGTGACCCTTGAAGACCACTGGTCACCCTTCCAAAAAAAATGACATAACCAAACTTTGGTGAAAATACTGACTTGAGATATTCATAATGCTTAAAGACTAAAAAAAATCTTTGACAATTTCAAGACTCAAAAACTTATTAAAGGCTGATTGGAATGGGACATTTTAGGAGCTAACATCTGGCTCCGACTGGGATGGAAAATTCCCTGTGAGGTTTCCAAGTGTTAGAATATAATGGATGTGCTTGTTTTACCATATACAATATCACTATTTTCACCTAACCATAGGCCAAAGCCACCCTCTGAGCACCTTAACCTTGACATAGAATCACTTCGGAAGCAAACCCTAGGCTAGATATCCAAACAAAGGGTAGTGCTCCTTTCCCCAAGGATAGTGCACCAACAAGAGCTGATTAGATAGTCCAAACCCTAACCAAGAGATAGTCCAAGACAAACATTATATGCTAGTTGCAGCAGCTTCAATGGCATCTCTCCTCCAAACATGCGCACAAAACTAGGCATTGTAGTGCGCACAAGTGCTGCTCTGCAATTCTTAGACTACCTGCCAGAATGAAGACTGGCCTCCTATATTTATAGTAAATCTGGTTAACTACTTGGGCCGACTTCTCATTTTAGGTATCTGTCTATTCAGTATATATTATTTCTTCTCATCGAATTATTCTCTTGGAGGATAATAACCTAATACAAGTTATCCTCTTGAGCCGACATGTCTTCTAGGGTTATTAGCCAACTCATTAGGGTTTCTTATTGCTTCCCAGAATATTCTATTCTTGTAAGATTTACATGTGGAGGTAAATACCTCCCGCATATACCATAATATCAACACTCCCTCCTAGCTAGGGAGGTATATGTAATGGTCTTGAGCACAAACATACCATTCACTCAGTAGCATCAACATAGTTGTACATGACTAGATCATGAGCACCATCATCACCATCAGTGTCATCAGCTGCATCATCTCTCAGAACCATACTCTATCTGAGTAATCAAACATGATGCTCACTCCATAGAGTGATACAAGAGACATTCGTCTAATCCAGAAGAGTAAATGTTCTGAACCATTTTTTGTCTGGAAAATCTCTGTTCGTTGATCGTCCATCTAGCTGATAATCATTTTCAACACCGCTGATATTCTTCAAGTCAATTGGAACAATATCATTCAATAGAACACAACTGTGTCTATCCATAGTAGTACACAACTATAATCCAGTGGTACAATAACACACCAAGTACCACACAGATACTTGATCAAACAGTGGAACACATCCACCACAATAGTATACATATACTGTCTAGAAGCATACAGTCTTCATAACAATCATATGATATCAACCTGCATAGAAACAATGTTATGATATAAAATGAATCATCTGGGCCCTTCTTCCACTCACATCTGTGAGATATTTTAAGAGAATCTTCCCTCAGAGTAGAACATTAATGATTAGATATTTGGACTATTCTTCTCAAGAAAGGAAGAATAACTGTCCTGATTTCTGAGCCTGGACCATTCCTCCGACACTAAACAAAGTGTAACCTGGAGAGAATGAATCTTCCCTATGGAATGCCTATCCTTGATTGCTAAACCTAGACCATTCCTTCGGAACTAAAAAAAGTGCATCCTGGAGAGAATGGATCCGCCCTAAGGAATGACTATCCGGACCATTTCCAAAGGAAATGACTGTCCTACACCAACCTCCAAAACGGACCATTCCCCATGTTAACCACAATGGGAAATCACTGTATGGCGAGGTGGGTCAATCTTATTGAGTAACCCTCAAGAAGAGAGACTGCTCTAGACCACTTCCCATGTTAACCACAATGGGAATTCACCGTCTATGGTACATCAACAATTTGGACCATTTTTCGAACAGGAAAATGTCTGTCCATCAGAAATCTCAATCCACTTTCTGAACTGGAAAGAATATGCTCATCCTGGACCATTTTTTGAACTAAAAAATGACTATCCATCAATCAATAACACATCAGTTCTCCCTCCCAACTTGGGAGTCATATCTTCCTTTTTCAATAAGGAAGTTGTCTCCATGAGCTCCAGCTTGAGTATGCAAAATATTTCATCTTGGACAAAATCTTTACCAAAATGTCTGCTTATTTGCTCATCTGTGGAGATATGTATTAGAGAACCACTTTCTCCTTTCTAGACTTCTTCACGGATAATGTAATTCTTGATTTCAAATGTACTTCGGTCTGGAACACTGGTTTTCTCTGAAGGCTTCATGTAGCTCTGATCAATAAAGTATATCATTATTGGAAAACTGGAATATATCCATGTGGCACTTCTTCTGTCATCATGAGATCTGATCTTCCGAGTAATCATCTTGATACAATATCTTTGTTATAGAAAATCTTCACCATGCTTTTTCTATGCATTGGAGGTATTCCACCAAGTTATATTCTTCCATCTGCATACAAGGGTCTCTTTCTGGTATGCTTCAAAGTCTTGAGGTTGCTCTTCATACGCTCTTTGTTCAATTTCTATGGAGAACAGTCTTTGCATTCATCTGATGTAGAACTTCAACCCATGGATATTGTGGATGATATAAAGACTCATGTAGAGGTATGTTTGGTTTATTGGAACAAGTAATCATCATAATCTTTTCCCTCCATCTGGGAGAACCTTTAGTTCTGGATCTTGCAATGCTTGCATATATACACTGTTCTTCATCAGAACTTTTAGTTCCTCTGTTTAATTTCTTTTATTGAGTTCATATTAGGTTGGTAATATTGTGATTCTTAATACAGTGACTTGTTGTTCTGGTTTTTCTTTCTGTCTTGGAATCTTCATGTTCTTCCTAATGTTTTTCTTTAGCTCTTGGTTCCATGGAGTTTCTTATAGATTCCATGCCCTAAATATTCCACTTCTTCATTTAATTATAGAATCATGGATGTGGATGGACAACCAGGGATACTTTACGGCTTCTCTTCAAAGAAGACTTCTTTTGAGGTTGAACTGAACATGTACTGTCTTTCATGGCTGCTACCATGGATATATACTTCATCATCTTCAATGGATCATAGGATTAGGTCCCTCCTAATCCTTGCTTCATGTATGAGTGCATATAATTGTTTCCCTCTGTCTAACAGAGTCCATGCTTCCGTCTGCATCCATATTGTCTTTTGAAATGTATAATCGGATCCCTCCTTCCAACAGAGTCCACACTTTCATCTTATTGTCTTCTGCAAAACATCATAAGTCTTTCTCCAATTTCCTCTTGATTGCTGACTTCTTTCTGTATTTTCTTCTTCTAAGTCTCTTCAGGATTGATTCTGATTTTGTCTTATCTTGTAATAGCTTCCACATGATTTGTTTGATGTATTTCATCCTTTCATGTGTATTATCTGACTTGTATAATGATAGAAATCCTTATCTTGTTGTTCTTCCATAAGTATATTTCTTCTTGGAACATATTATCTTCTAAGAGATAGATATACAAGATATGTACAATAAGTAAGAAGAGTATTGTTACCTTAAGAAGAAGAAGTCTTTTTCATCCTTCTTAGTCTTCTTTGTAGCTTCCTTTTCTTCGATAATGGATGTTTCGTGTTTCTCCTTCCTTTTATTTAGCTCTGGACAATGATTCTTGTAGTGAGCATACTTTCAATAGTTGAAGCATTGTATTTATGAAATATCGTTCTCTTGATTTGTCTTCCTCTTTGAACCAAACTTCCTTTTGTTCCTGAAATTCTTGAATATTTCTGTGAAGGCTTGATCATCGTACTTATTTTGGGGTTTCTCTTTTGCAATGATCTTGGATTCTTCTTGAGCACAACAAGTCCAAAGCTCTTCAAATGTCAGATACTCCTTCCTTGTGTTCATGCTTGCGGAATATGCATCCCACGTATTGGGAAGACCATTGAGTGCTATGTTTACCAATTCCTGTTCTCTTCAATAGCTTTTAGTTTTTCTCTTCACAAAGTATGATGTTATGCTATCATCATCATTCATCTTCATGTCATGGAGCTCATTCTTCAGACTCATGATTTTTCCAATGTTTCTGATTGAGAAGAGGTTTGTTAGGGCATTGTACATCTTCTTTGATGGGATATGTAGGGTATCAAATGGTATTTTATAGAGTCCACTATGATACTCATGGCATTGATGTCACTGTCTTTGAACTTCTCCATAACTGCAATGTTCTATGGTTCCTTCTCTTTTCCTTCTTCAAACTATGGTTCCACGATCTTTCCTTTCATGATATACAACACTTTATTCTTAGCAAGGATGAGGTTAATCCTTGTCTTCCATGCTCTGAATTTATAAGATCCATCTAAATTGTTTTCTGACTTCATAGAGTAGGTCATGGCTTCTTTGACTTGGTCAACCCTATATTTGACCAAAAAATCAAACTTGATGTCTTAGCTTGCTGAGAGTACCAGGAGATGCACTAGGCTAGGGAACACTGATATATCCAAAAATTAGGGCAATACATTCACTTAAGGTGCCTCAAAGAGAGAATTAGGGTTTCTACAACTACACCTGCTAGTAACCCTAGCGACAGTACTATGGTGACTGCTCTTGCTAGAAACCCTAGTGACAGTTATTTAATGAGCTTAATATCCTTATGACTATGTTTCCTTCTAGTGGTTAGACTGAATGAAGGAGGTGTGGGACCATAACCTGTTATATTATAATGGATGTGCTCATTTTACCATAGACAATATCACTATTGTCACCCAACCATAGGCCGAAGCCACCCTCCGAGCACCTTAACCTTGACAGAGTATCACTCCAAAAGAAAACCCTAGGCTAGATAGAAAAACAAAGGGTAGCGCTCCTTTCCCCAAGGATAGTGCACCAACAAGAGCTGATCAAATAGTCCAAACCCTAACCAAGAGATAGTCCAAGACAAACGTGATCTGCTAGCTGCAACAACTGCAATGACATCTCTCCTCCAAACCTGCATAGAAAATTGGGCACTACAGTGCACACAAGTGCTGCTTTGCAATTATGAGACTGCCTTCCAAAATGAAGACTAGCCTCCTATATTTATAGTAAATATGGCTAACTTCCCGGGCCGACTTCTCATTCTGGGTATCTTTATATTCAGTATATATTATTTCTTTTGGCTGACTTCTTCTCTTGGAGGCTAATAACCTAATACAATTTATCCTCTTGATCTGACATGTCTTCTAGGGTTATTAGCCAACTCATTAGGGTTTCTTCTTGCTTCTTGGAATATTTTATTCTCGTCAGGTTTACACGTGGAGGTAAATAGCTCCCACAACTACCATAATATCAACACCAAGAACCTAATAGACCTTGTGCCTTTCCATTCAATATGAAAACCATGCAACCTACTCTGATGAGATCAAAACACTCTTCAAAAAATACATCTTGGAATCTGTAGTGCCTAGTCCATTGGGTTATGAAATCATATAGTATTAAACATGTACAACCATTCCTTTGTAAACCCTTGAGATATGTCACCTACATTCTGTTCTTGATGTACTGAGAGAAACTTTGCTTATTTATTGAAAACTCAAATCCTTCATACTGCAAGCCCATTGAAAACTGAAAACAAAATGCTCAAATACTGAGCTTATTCATGTACATTCATATACTAATCAGCTGTGTTACTACTGGCTCAAGTGAAGTCATGTTTCCAATGTAACCATACAAGTAACTTCATGTCTAAAAGAATCCTTCTTCTTCCACTGATTATAAGATAACAATAAAAGCATAACAATAGCCATAAAAATTCTTTCAGAAGATCATACTCACTGACAAATGCAAGTGATATGATAAAATCTGAAAACTTAAAAGAGTCTGAAAGATAAGACTCTAGTAAGACTGCCATTGGATCTTCAAAACCAAGATCATAATCATATTTATTCAAAGCCACTGACTACTCATATATGTTTTCTCCCTTGCTTGAAAATAGATATCCTCCTTGATATTTCAAGAGAAACTTTTGATCATCACAAATGACAATTTCCTCTTCACCAAAATGATTATATAATGATTGCATAACATAATTTAAAGAATTATCATTGTGAACAACTTTAATTATAAAGTTACTTAGGAAATTGTTGTCACTGGAATTTCATCCACAAATGGTTACAAGAATCTAACATCTTCAAAACACTCATTAGTTCACTCATGCACCAAAAATGCAACTCCAAAAGGTCCAAAACTATACAACCAACAATAAAATCAACATGCACAAAAAATACACAAGGCGCGTGCACGTGTGACAATCAGATAACGTTGAAAAAGTGCACATGCACTCGATGCATGGTTGTGGATGAAAAAAGATACGCACACCTCAAAATGATGCATTTATGATATTGGTCGGCCTTCCACCCACTTCTGGTTCAACTTCCAAGTCGATTTGACATAAAAATCTCGACTAAATCCGACTGGGGGGATGGTCAAAGACCTAAAGGTGCCCAAAAGGGCCCCTTATTCACACTAAGAACTGGTTGCATAATACCTCAAAGCTATGCTATAAAAGAAATCCATGGGTGAACTATATTTTCAAGGAATTCATTTGTATTGTTATGTTGCTGATATTCTCTTGGAGGATCCTCTATCCTTATCAAGAGCATGCTAGCACCATTTCAGTTAGCCATTCATATCACCTCTAGATTGTATGTGTTTTGGATTATCTTCACCATTTCATTTTAGTTCCTTACTTGTAAGAAGAGCTCAATATTTGGGGGTCCAAGAGCCCTCCCTTGGAGGAAGAGGGGACCCAAAGTCTCCCTTTCTCTTTGGTGTTTTATTTCAACTAATACAATCCTTTCCATTTGTGGCACGAGTCTTGTTTATTTATTGTTCTAATGTCCTTATGCACTCTAGTTTAATTTCTTTTATCGTTCTTATTTTAATTCTTTGCTTATATTTTATGCTTTATACTTCTAACTCTTTCCTCTACTACTGTCTTGCCTAGCTGACCCAACTGGGCTTGTAAGCACCCTTATTTTTTTCATTTAGGTGACAAAAGAGGTGCAATAGTTTGGCGACTCCACTAGGGAAAGGTATCAATTTACTACCCCATTTGGGTGATTTTAGCTCTTCTTTTTGTTTCTTTAACTTGTAGGGACCATAACCAACCCAAGACGACCTATAAAAATCCAAGTTCAAAGTTGAGCTGAGGGAATTTCATTCGAAATTTTCTTCACAATCGTGTAATAGATGTGCGCGGGTTTTTTGACCCACAGGCGCGTCTTCAACACATGTGCCCCAAAACCAATGTATTTCTTAGCACCTTCTGCACACCTACACCCATAAGTCACTTTTAGTTCATGCATTGGTGCTCACAACGCCTTTGTCTATTATGAGACCCACACACCTGTGCAGAAAAACACACATTGTAAGCTTTTTTTTATTTGTGGAGGGTCCATAGCCTTCTTAAAATTGATTCCATGCACATTTTAATATGCACCACACTTACATTCCCTCTCCATATAAAGGGATTAGTCAAAACATAGGCACTTAGGGGGTTAAAATCATTATTTTTCCTCTTTTGCTTTCATGTTGCCACATTGATGGCTTGCTTTGATTAAAGTTTTAGTTGGAATAATTCTACTTCACATATAAAAATTACATTGGGATCAGAAATTGGATATCAATCGTTGAGTATGATCTTCTCTCATGCCCCAAAGTGATCTTGAGAATTAGAAAGAGATTGAGGGAAAATTTCATCTCCCTTAAAAAGACAAAATATTTAGGAGAGGACAACAACCCCTTCGGGACTCCTCTTAGTTTATTTTTTCAAACACATATTAAGATTGTAATGGGCCCATACATGCCCACATGCTACAAATATAGGATACTGATTGAAGTTTACTTTCTTAGATTAAATCACTAGGGAAGTTTAAAGGTTTTGCAACGGGCCCATACATGCCCACATATGCACAATCTAGGATAGTTTCAAATCTTTCTTAGATTAAATCACATTAGGGAGTTAAAGGAATAGTAAGGACCAAAATGTCCACATTCTAGTTTCCTAGGGACTTTAAAATTCTGCAAGGTTGTACCAATGACATTTAGTTAATTAGGTAATCAAGACTTGTAAGGACCAAGCGAAGTCCACATGCAACAAGGTGACACCTAATTTATTAAAAAAAATTGGAACACTTTCACTTGTTCACACACAAAGTCACTACTCACTCACATAGTTTTCATCTCGAAATGTGGAGGTTGAAGTAATTTTCTTCCAAAGGGATTCCGAAACACCCCACCCTTTTCTTGACAAAAATATCCAGTCCCACTTAATTTCAATGAGATTGGCTCACACCCCCAATCTCTCAAACAACCACATCTAAATTTTTTTCTAAAAACTCACTAAGTTTTCCTCCACATGAGGTGCCAAAAGAAATGTTTTATTCTAGGTAGAATTTTGGGGATAGGCATACAAATAACTCCCCATTATCTGGTTCTCACATCTTCAAACAATAGAAGTTGTCAAATAGGGAACTTTAAATCCTCCAAGTCAAGTGTTCCTACACCATAAGGCAGGGAGATACCCATGAAGGGTTGAAGTCCGAGGTCTTGTTGTTMTGTGCATCCCCCCTTGAGGTACCCACCTCTTGGATGAGATCCATCTTGTGACCCATTTCTTACGCCRAAAATCTAAATGCCACACTTTGACGAGGTACCTAGTGACCAAATTTTAGGACATCTACCCAGGTGGAAATTGTGGGYTGCAATTGCACCTTGATCGGATTTTGTGTGGCTATTGGGAAATATCGCCAGCTCTTTTGGGATATGCACCCTCTACCCCTCATTATAATTGATTAATTCATCCTTCATTAGCTCCTCTTCCGGTGGCTTCATACCCCACTATTGAATGCTATTGGAAGGTCCAGTGTTGTTTGAGAGGAATGACGTTATGTCTTTTAGGACACAAGCATTGGTTTTCTTTGTTATCCCACGTGGACAAAATCCACCTACCCACATGTATGATTCTTTATCAATTTATTTATGTATGTTGTTCTTGTGATTACATACGATTGTGAGATATATTGTGAAGGTCCAAGTTATACAAATTCTCTTGTTCATTAATTTCTCTCATCACCATTTGCACACATCCACTTTGCTAGTCGGACATCACAGGGGACCCACATAATCCCCATCATTCCAGACACTTGCTAAATATCCCTCCCATTCTAGGGGGAGTTCCTAGTCTTTCCAACTCATCAACCATACTTTCCCACACCCCTGTGAGTGGTACTGTCTTGGGACCATCTTTGCTTGGTTCCACTTTGCTTGGGTCCACTTCCTAAGGTCAAACATCCTCACACTCTCCTTTACATGGAAGCAAGGGAAAAAATTCTTCTCAAGGGGGAGTTACAAACCCAGCTAGTCCCCCTCAAGGGTCAGGTACCCAAAACACTCACACTATGGCCGAAAATAATCCTCCTCCACCACCTCAGATGCCATACTTGGCTTCCCTCAACATGCTGGATCTAACTAAACTCACCAATGATACTATATTGCACGACCCCACATGGCCTGCAATGCCTACCAAATTTCCTTCAAACATCCCCAAGTTTTAAGGAAAAGAGGGAGACGATCCCACCAAACATATCTTGACCTTTCAATTATGGTGCTCTTCAAACAACATCACAGACAATTCCGTTCGATTGAGGTTATTTCAACATGCAATCACTGGCCCATCAACTAAGTGGTATGTAGAAGAAAAATATGGGTCCCATGTGACCTTTAAATCCTTGGCCAAAACATTCTTGACATTCTTTCAACTACCAATTCATCATGACAATGGCCTCAAACTACTCTCAGAATTTAAACAAACCTCCACCATGCAAATTGCTGACCACATTATTCACGAATGGCATTAGCGACGTAGTCTCTGCAAAGATGAAGCATTTCCACAACAATGTCTCAATTGGTTCCTCAAATCACTTGTTTCCATTATTGACAAATATGTGGCCACCACCTTCCCCCAATCTGAAGAAGAAGCCATCAACAAGGCCCAACAGTTCGAACTCATTTATTCACAGTCAAGATGCTTATATATAGTACTACCTGACACCCCAAGACCCGTGCCATTTGTCCAAGACAAACCAGGAATGTCTCACTCAGTGGATGGATTGATTGGTACCACAACACACCACAATCCATACCCCCCACAACCCACTATGTATGGTACACCTCCATATCCATAGGAATATGGAAGAAATCCTTACTAACCCCCTCCCCTTTACCAACTATCATATCCTGTTGTTCCCCCTCAGTCATTGGGGGCACCCCCATCGGTACCCATGTCATATTCGGTCTCTCAATCCACTACGGGTACACCCCCAATCCCTGGATATAACCCTAGTAGTAGTGGAAGTAACTCTACTTCCTATATGCCATATGGATCCTATCCATATAACAATCCATATTTTCCATTTCCTAGTCCTCCCCAGCTAGTTAATCCTCCATCGAGACAACCACATGCCGGTGTCAACTTTGTTCATCCCTTTCCCATTCAATAGGTTCATACATTTGAACAGTTGAATATGGCCAATCCAAATCATAAGCAGAAAGGAAGAAACCAAAATAATGACAATCCAGGAGTAGGTGGGAATGACCCCCACAACCATCCCATTAGGGGAAACCAATACTAAGACCCACAAGGGGGAACCAATAACAATATACCATGACAAGGGAAGAACAACAATATTTGAACTAACTTCCCTTGCACTATATGTGGCGAGTATGAACATTATACTCATCGTTTCCCCAAATTCCCGATCTCCAACATATGAGGGAATCCATGAACTCACAGGGCCCTCTGACACCATATGCCCCTCAACAGGTCCCACAACAGTATTTGCAACCATTGCCTCCAACTATTTTTCAAAACCCCATTCCATACCAAGGTGTGATGAACACCCAACAAGTGATAAAACCTACCCCACCAAAAATGGGGAAATATCCAAACCCAGGCACCACTCAACCCGAGAATTCGGTTGATCGCAGTGTCCTCCTCACCAATGAAGAAATTCTTCTACAAACCTATTACCGTCAATATGGTATGCCTCCTAACTCTACCCCAACCACCTTAGAAACACTACCAACTACTACATGACAACCATTGATGATTCTGTTAGAATATGAAAGATTGTGCTCGTTTTACCATTGACAATACCCTTGTCACCCAACCATAGGCTGAAGCCACCCTCCGAGCACCTTAACCTTGATAGAGAATCATTCCAGAAGCAAACCCTAGTCTAGATATCCAAACAAATGGTAGCACACCTTTCCCCAAGGATAGCGCATCAACAAAAGATGATCATATAGTCTAGACCCTAACCAAAAGATAGTCCAAGACAAACATGATTTTCTAGCTGCAACAGCTGGAATGGCAGCTCTCCTCAAACCTACGCACAAGAATGGGCACTATAGTGCACACAAGTTGCTTCTCTGCAATTCTGAGACTCCCCTGCCATAATGAGAACTGGCCTCCTATATTTATACTAATTCTGGCTAACTACTTGGGCCGACTTCTCATTCTGGGTATCTGTTTGTTCAATATATTATTATTTCTTATAGCTGACTTCTTCTCTTGGAGGCTAATAAACTAATATAAATTATCTTCTTGAGACAACAAGTCTTCTAGGGTTATTAGACAACTCATTAGGTTTTCTTTTTGCTTCCTGGAGTATTCTATTCTCATTAGGTTTACACGTGGAGGTAAATACCTCCCACAACTACCATTATATCAACACTCCCTCCTATCTAGGGAGGTATTACAGGTAATGGTCTTGAGGACAAAACATACAATTCACCTGATAGCATTAACATAGTCTTCTAGACTATCATCATCACCATCAGTGTCATCAGTTGCATCATCTCTCGAAACCATACTCTATCTGAGTAATTAGACATGATTTTGAATAAGTCACTCACACCACAGAGTGATACAAGAGCTCTTATTTTGTCCTAGAAGAGTAGATGTTTTGAACCATTTTCCGTCTTGGAAATATCTGTCCTTTAATCATTCATCTAGATGATAATCATTTACCAAACTGCTTATAGTCTTCAAGGTAATCGGAACAAAATAGAACACAACTGTGTCTATCCATAGAAGTACATAACTACAATCCAGTGGCGCACTACCACACCAAGTAGAAAATAAGTACTTGATCAGTAACGTATAGTCATGAATAGTGGGACACATCCACCACAGTGGTATACATCTACTGTCATACAGTCTTCATAACAATCATCTGATATCAACATGCACATAAACAATGTTATGATATAAACTGAATCATCTGGGCCAATCTTTCACTGACATATGTGAGACCTGAAAGAATATCTTCCCTCAAAGTAGAACATCAACGATGGGCTATCTGCCTTATTCTTCTCAAACAAGGAAGAATGATTTTTCTAATTTCTGAACTTGGACCATTCCTCACCCTGGGCCATTCCTCCAACACTAAACAAAATGTAACCTGGAGAGAATGGATCTTCCCTAAGAAATGCATGTCCCTGATTGCTGAGTTTGGACCATTCCCCACCCTGGGCCATTCCTTCGGCACTAAACAAAGTGCAACCTGGAGAGAATGAATACACCTTAAGGAATGAAGGTATGTACCATTTTCTCTGTTAACCACAAGAGGAAAATACTATCCTATACCAACCTCCAAAAAAAACCATTCCTCATGTTAACCACAATGAGAAATCGTTGTCCGGCGAGGTAGGTCAGTCTTCTTGAGTAACCCTCAAGAAGCAAGACTACCCTAGACCACTCCCCATGTTAACCACAATGGGAAGTCACTGTCTATGGTACATCAACAATCTGGACCATTTCCCATGTTAACCACAATGGGAAATTATTGTTCGTCAGAAATATCAATCCACTTTCCGAACATGAAAGAATCTGTTCATCCTGGACCATTCTTCGAACTGAAAAATGACTGTCCATCAATCAATAATATATTAGTGCTCCCTCCCAACTTGGGAGTCATCTCTTCATTTTTCACTAAGGAAGTCATCTCCATGAGCTCCATCTTGAGTACACAAACTCTCTCATCTTGGATAGAAGCTTTACCAAAATGTCTGCTTATCTGCTCATCTGTGGAGATAAGTATTGGAGAATCACTTTCTCCTTTCTGGACTTCAACATGGATAATGTAATGCTTGATTTCAAATGTACTTTGGTATGGAACACTGGTTTTCTATGAAGGCTTCATGTAGCTTTTATCAATAGAGTATAACATTGTTAGAAAACTAGAACATATCCATGTGGCACTTATTCTCTGATAATGAGATCTGATCTACTGAGTAATCATTTTGATACAATATCTCTGTTATAGAAAATCTTCACCATGCTTCTGCTGTGCATTGGAGGTTCTCCGCCAAGTTGTCTTCTTCTATATGCATACAAGGGTCTCTTTTTGGTATGCCTCAAAGTCTTGAGGTTGCTCTTCATATGCTCTTTATTCAATTTCTCTGGAGAACATTCTTTGCATTCATCTGATGTAGAACTTCAACTCATGGATGTTGCGGATGGTATAATGACTCATGTAGAAATATGTCTAGTTTACTGGAGCAATTAATCATCATAGTATTCTCCCTCCATCTGGGATAAACTCTTGTTCTATATCTCACAATTATTTCATTCATAAGTCTTCCATACACTGTTCTTCATCATGACTTTTAGTTCCTCTGCTTGATTTCTTTTATTGAGTTCATATTAGGCTGACAATCTTGTGATTCTTGATACAATGATTGGTTGTTCTGGCTTCTCTTTCTTTCTTTGAATCTTCATTTTCTTCCTTGTGTTTAGCTCTTGGGTCCATGGAGTAGATTCCATGCCCTAAATATTCCATTTCTTTCTTTCATCACAGGATCATGGATGTGGATGGACAACCAGGGATACTTTAAAGGATACCAGATATATAAAATATGCATAACTGAAACGAAATGCTAGAAATAACAGAATGACAGTAAAATATCCAGCATAATCTTCACAATACACAGAAATGATATACGAAATAGCAACATAAATAGCACTTGAACAGAAATAGCACTTGATTCAGATAGCAATGTTCACA
>ML804442.1:55462-67661 GCA_009831015.1 Picea engelmannii
AAGGTCATACTGAACATGTACTGCCTGATATCATGGATATATATATTTTATCATCTTCAATGGATCATAGAATTAGCTCCCTCCTAATACTTTCTTCATGTATGAATACATGCTCTTATTTATGGTGATATATAATTGGCTCCCTCCATCTAGGATAGTCCACACTTCTGTCTGCATCCTCATTCCCTTCTGCAAGGTGTTATAGGTCTTTCTCCAATTTCCTCTTGATTGTTGACTTATTTCTGTTTTTGCTTCTTCTAAGTCTCTTCATGATGGATACATGATTTGTTTGACGTATTTCATCATGTGTATTATCTAATGATATCCACCCTTATATTGTTGTTTTTCCATAGGTATAGTTCTTCTTGGAACACATTATCTTCCAAGAGATGGATATACAAGATATGTACAGAGACGATGCAAACAAGATATGTACAAGAAATAAGAAGAGTATTGTTACCTTTAGAAGAAGAAGTCTCTTTCATCCTGCTTAGTCTTCTTTGTATGTTCCTTTTCTTCGGCAATTGATGCTTCATGTTTCTCCTTCCTTTTCTTTAGCTCACGACAATGATTCTTGTAGTGACCATACTTTTGACAGTTGAAGCATTGTATTTCTGAAATATCTTTCTCTTGATTTGTCTTGTTATTTGAACCAAACTTCCTTTTGTTCCTGAAGTTATTGAATCTTGCTGTGAAGGATTGATCATTGTACTTCTTTTGGGGTTTCTCTTTTACATTTATCCTTGATTCCTCTTGAGCACGAAAAGTCCAAAGTTATTCAAATGTCAGATACTCCTTTCTTGTGTTCATGCTTGCGGCAAATGCATCCCACGTCTTGGGAAGACCATTGAGTACTATGTTTACCAACTCCTTCTCTGAGATGATCTCTTCAATAGCTTGTAGTTGATATCTTAAATGATATATTCTCACAAAGTATGATGTTATGCTATCGTCATCATTCATCTTCATTTCACAGAGCTCATTCTTCAGACTCATTACTTGTCCAATGTTTCTAACCGAGAAGAGGTTTGTTAGGGAATCATACATCTTCTTCGATGAGTCAAGATGGGAGATGTAGGGTATCAAGTGGTATTTGATAGAGTCCACTATGATACTCATGGCATTGATGTCACTGTATTTGAACTTTTCCATAGCTGCAATGTTCTGCGGTTCCTTCTCTTTTGCTTATTCAAACTCTAGTTTCATGATCTTTCCTTTCACAATATCCAACACTTTATTCTTGGAAAGGATGAGGTGAATCCTTGTCTTCCATGCTCTGAAATTATAATCTCCATCTAACTTGTTCTCTGACTTCATAGAGTAATTCATGGCTATGTTGACTTCGTCAACCGTAGATTTGACCAAAAACTCAAACTTGACGTCTTGGATTGCTGAGAGTACCAGGAGATGCGCTAGGATAGGGCGCACTGATATGTCCGAAGATTAGGCCAATCCCTTCACTTAAGGTGCCTCAATGAGAAGATTATGGTTTCTACAACTAAACTTGCTAGTAACCCTAGCGCTAGTGCTATGGTGACTACTCCTGCTAGAAACCCTAGCGACATTTCTTTAACAAGCTTAATATCCTTACAACTATGTTTCCTTCCAATGATTTAGACTGAATGAAGGAGGTGTGGGCCCATAACCTATTAGAATATGACATATTGTGCTCATTTTACCATTGACAATACCCTTGTCACCCAACCATAGGATGAAGCCACCCTCCAAGCACCTTAACCTTGACACAGAATCATTCTGAAAGCAAACCCTAGGCTAGATAGACAAACAAAAAGTAGCACACATTTTCCCAAGGATAGCACATCAACAAGAGTTGATCAAATAGTCCAGACCCTATCCAAGATACATTCCAAGACAAATATGATCTGCTAGTTGCAGCAGCTGCAATGGAAACTCTCCTAAAACCTACGCATAAGACTAGGCACTACAATCTGCACAAGTTGTTGCTCTACAATTCTGAGACTCCCCTGCCAGAATGAGAACTGGCCTCCTATATTTATACTAATTCTATCTAACTACCTGGGCCGACTTCTCATTCTAGGTATCTGTCTGTTCAATATATTATTATTTCTTCTAGCTGACTTCTTCTCTTGGAGGCTAATAACCTAATATAAATGATCTTCTTGAGCCGACAAGTCTTTTAGGGTTATTAGCCAACTCATTAGGGTTTTGTCTTTCTTCTCAGAGTATTCTATTCTCGTTAGGTTTACACATGGAGGTAAATACCTCCCACAAATACCATAATATCAACAGATTTCACGTCCTAACGCAGAACCCATTCCTCACATACCACATATGCATTTACATTGGAATGTACATAACCCTCATGCTAGGGATGATCATAATTATAGTCTGGTTGATGACTTAGCCTAGTCTCCCGCAACCATGTCTTTGTTGGAGGTCCTCCAAACCTATCCATCACAATGAAAATCATTTCTTTCTGCCTTGGGGGAATTTGACACAACTGACACGCAGTTGATCACATTTGATTAAGATAACGTAGAACCACGTCTTCCAGCCCAAGTAGACTTCCATATACAAGTTAATATCTGGAACACCACAATTTATCGGTGTATCATTGATGAAGGTGCATCCAGCTGCATCATGTCTAAACATGTATGGTAGAAAATTGGCTCCTCTGAGCTAGTACGCTCTACCATCACCCTTCGAGCTTACGACGGTTGACCAACATCTTCCATAGGGATTTGTCAAAATTTCCCCATAGAACTTGGGGGAAAAACTATCCTCATTGACATTGAAGTTATCGATGCCCAAATTGATTATAATATCTTGTTCGGACGCAACTACATGTATGCTATGAAGGTGGTCACCTCTTCTTTGTTTCGTACGATGATGTTCCCCGATAATGGGAAGATCGCCACCATCAACCAACTTACACATTATGAGCCTAACCATTCTGCCAACATCGAAAACATCCTCCCCCTTGTTTGTGTTAGCTTGAATGATTTTCGAGTTTCCAACATTGGCCTTGGATTATTCCAAGACCCATCCATGTTGGGCACTTATCAGGGAGAAACACTGTTCCTAAACCTATCTTTCTCAGCACAAGTGTGTGTAGTTTCCTCTAAAGGAAAAAACATCAGAGACAAGACTCCTATCACTGAGTCCCCTCCCCATATCAAAGTTCCACTAGTTGAAGAAATACTACCTCAAGAGTTCCCTGAGAGAACCACCGCACCACTTATCACAGATCTCCCCCCCCTCTAGGGGAAAATCCTGATTTAGGAGATAGTCCCCCCAACCATTACCCAAATTCCCTTTTTCTATCCCCTTCCTGGAGTCAAAGAATTCTAGGTAGCTACAACTATTACCCTTCCAAACATGGTACTCGCCATCCATGTATGGTTTCTACATCCACCCAGGATGGTTCCTCAACCATATCTCCCTCATTCGGAGGGAATCCCGATGTAGATCCCAGTACTAACTTCAACCACGCCACCCTCACCCCCAATTTCTAGCACCACTGCTATGGATGGGGGAAGATGGAAGAAGAAATATCCCATCACTCCACTACCTCCCCAATTTCAACTCCCTCGTGCCTTATGTGAAATAAAAGGACACCCCACTCACATATGTCCTGCTCTTCCTGTGCTACGTAGTTTTATCCAACTTTCTCAAGCACCCCTTTTTCTTCCCACTCCACCAAGTACGTCCCACACTACTATGGAGTCATCAACCACACACAAACAACATACACAAACCAATTTCGCCTGCACCAAATGTGCAAAATATGAGCATTACACTCATAATTTCCCATCTATCCCATATCTCCACCACAAATTAGCTACAGAACACCACACATATCTGCCTACGCTTCCTTCGACACTCCATACCAATGCTCCTGTTAATGTAATTCATTATACTTCTTCATCAATCATTGAGCAAAGGGGAGGTATATGTCCTCCCACCAAACTACCACCTGATCACCCATAGTGTTAGTTCAACTGGGATGGAATTATGGGGCCACCATCCATATCTAAGCCCTTTTCCCCATTTTCATTTTTTGGTACAAGATTCCATAGATTTGTTTTTCAAACCATTTTCGACCACTTACACAGTCATTTTCCTCAGGTGATCATTTACACTTTTCCCCGGTGGAGCATCTTTCCATGACACACTTAGGTATGCCTTCTCATGTTCAAAATGATAAAATAACTGCTATATGTTCTTTATTTTTAGATATTGTTCACGTTGGGTATTTGGTTTTCGTGTGTGCAGCTTCTTGGTCATCATACACTAGTGCGACCCATTCAGGTATATGGTCGACACTGGCATGCAATCATTCCCTCTAAATCTCAATTGCATCTCCAGTCATACCCTCTGACATTTGCCTTTAGGGTCCCTATATCCGGCTTTGTAGTACTATCACCTTCGCTGCATTTTGGTACTATCACCTAGTAGCACTCTCCTCCACATGAGTTTTCCCATTCATAGTCCCCCTTGGAACTTTGACACTCATGCTATTTTCACCCTTGAGGGATGGGAGTCCCGATAGTTTTACACATTTTCAAGAATCAGACACATACTCCTTCTCCTCATTTTGCTATATTTCCCAATGGAATCCCAGGTTATCTCATCGTGGTTCTGTTTTGACTGCACCTCCGCAGTATCATTAACCATCCATTTCATCCACAATTAGTTTTCCCATCTGCAGATTGTCCTCCATTCATTCACCTCATACAAAAACCCACTTATGGGGCCCCCACCCTCCACCTGTTCTCCAAGCAACTTGCACCTTCACAGGCCAATCCATATTACACTGGGGCACCCATTTATGTATCTGTACACTCATCCCAAATTATTCTTTATTCATTTGGTAATTGTAAAAAGCCTTTGTTTCCAACTTTTACATAGCTTTTTGTCGTCACCCTTGGCGACCTTATTTTCCTGGAAAAGCAACCCATATCTCCCTTGGTTGGGGCATTCATTATCTTCTACTCCTATTGACATCGTCCATAAACCCCGAGTATCCCACCATCCATGTACCCCTGATCTCTGATTTTGTCTACTTTGTCACGCCTTTAACACAATTTAACCCACGTCTAGTCGTCCCCTTGACACTAGATCCAGTTTCACAGTTGCTGCCACTCATAATTTACATATATCCCCAGCCAAGGGTAGTCTTGAGTCTCACAACTTCTTGACTTCATCCATGTTCCTCATCAGTTCCTGATCTTATCCAGTGGATTTCATGAATCCCTTCGCTTCTTTGGGTCGCGTCTCCCTTTTTGTCGACATCAACACAATTTCCATATGGGCAGCAATATCTTGACTCTCATTACCTTCACAATGAAGAGTCTCAGATGACACAGAGAGAACCATCATTTCTCTCTATTGTCGTTGACCCTCATGACATTCAAATTCAACACTTTATCATATTGCGGTGGGTCTTACTTTGCGACTATTGCAATTGTTTTTATATTTTACGAAGACCTATGAAAATTGTTGGGCCATCAATGCCTATGAATCCTCAACACTTATTATAGGTGTCATCACCTCTTTTCAAAGTTTCTCACCATCATAATTGTCTTCTTCCATGATCAGAATTCCCCGAAGGGTGCTGCAGTCATCTACACCAATGCATAGTTTCAGTTATTGTCTTACACATTTTTTTTGAGTTACATGACATGAGCATGGGGCATGCCCACCTCATTTGTACACAGTTTTATTTTTCCACACCTAGCGAAAGGTTTGGGTCCCACAGGTTCCCCTCTCCCTCCAATGGGTCTCTCTTTCAATCCCTCTCAACACTCTTTCTTACAAAGGTACTCTCAGTAGAAGAAACATTGATGTATTTCGACTATACGTATGCTCCTGACCTCACACATCAGGGGGCATCTGTTATCACTGAAATTTCATCCGAAAATGGTTACAGGAATCCAACATCTTCAAAACACTCATTAGTTCACTCATGGACCAAAAATGCATCTCCAAAAGTTCCAAAACTATATAACCAATAATAAAATCAACATGCATGAAAAATACACAAGGCATGATCATGTGCGACAATCAGATAATGTCAAAAAAGAGCACATGCGCCCGATGCACGAATGTGGATGAAAAAAGCCACACACACATCAAAACGATGCATTTATGATATTAGTAGGCCTTCCAACCACTTCTAGTTCAGATTCCAAGTCGATTTGACATCCAAATCTTGATTGAATCCGACTGGGGGCTGGTCAAAGACCTAAAGGTGCCATAAAGGTGCCCTAAAGGGCCCCTTATTCACACTAATAACTGGTTGCATAATACCTCAAATATATGCTATAAAAGAAAGCCATGGGTGCACTATATTTTCAAGGAATTCATTTGTATTATTATGTTGCTGATATTCTCTTGGAGGATCCTCTGTCCTTATCAAGAGCATGCTAGAACCATTTCAATTAGCCATTCATATCACCACTATATTGAATGTTCTTTGGATTCTGTTCACCATTTCATTTTAGTTCCTTACTTATAAGAAGAGCTCAATATTTGGGGGTCCAAGAGACCTCCCTTGGAGGAAGAGGGGACCCAAAGTCTCCCTTTCTCTTTGGTGTTTTCTTTCAACTAATACAATCCTTTCCATTGGTGGCACGAGTCTTGTTTATTTCTTGTTCTAATGTCCTTATGCACTCTAGTTTAATTTATTTTATCATTCTTAGTTTAATTATTTGCTTATATTTTATGCTTTATTCTTCTAACTCTTTCCTCTACTACTGTATTGCCTAGCTGACCCAACTGGGCTTGCAAGCACCCTTATTTTTCTCAGTTAGGTGACAAAAGAGGTGCAATAGAAATAATCCTCTACTTCTTTTTCAAAATGATTTAGAGTATGAATACCAACATGATCTATATTGTGACTCATAGCAAGATCTGAACAGATTGTCAAATTTTGTGTTAAATATGACTCATGCTTATAGTCTTCCTATTGTTCCACCTTGAAAATGGATGATCTATGCAATTCTAGTTCCTCATGGTTGTTGTCATTTCCCTTTGTCTGCAAATCTAAAAACTGAGGGCTTCCCTTACTGATTTCCATTGGCATTTGATCAAAAGACAACTGATCATTGTGTTTTGTAGCTAAAAAACTAAATCTTTAGATTTATAAAAATAAAAAATAATGGTAATAGAAGAACCTTCAGCTTCTTCATTATCCATTTCTAGTCCATGTTTATGGGAAAACACATCACCATGAATATCATTAGAGAGCTAATGAATACTGCGAGGGAGAAATTCTTCTCTATCTATAACTTCAATATCATCATGCAATTCATATTCCCCACAATAATTGTCAAATAATAACTCATCTGAAAAGTACCTCTTACAATGCTCATTGAATACTCTGTGAAAATCCTTCAAGGATGAAATGATGGAAGGAGGTAATGAGAAATACCATTTACGTGCATCACCCTCCAATGAATACATGAACATATTCATACGGACATCCTCCTGCTGTAGATCTAGCATATCCATGCACTCATGAAACTTGATTACGTTTTCTATAGGATTGTCTTCTTTCCTCTCTCTGAAGATAGGAAAAAAATATCCCCATTCTGTCAAATGAGGTACTAGATGTGGGAAACCAGGAACTACAAAGAAGTTGAGAGGTGCAAACCTCCAAGCCAAAAGAGTATCAAATTCCTTTGAAATTTTAATATTGTGGAGTCACCACTAAATTTGTCCTTCATGGAGTCACCCCAGATATAAGATTACAACAAATATGATTCCCAACCTTTGTCTATCATCAAAAGTTGGGACTATGCCGTCTCCCAGGGAATCTTAGTTCAAAATCCTCTCCTCGAAAAACATGCCAATTTGTTATCACTCCAAGAGTACCTCTAGGTTGTAGATCGAGTGAGTTTGGTAACTTAATCAAATTCTCAAATAAAAGGTATAAAATGGATCAAGCTGAATGAATTGTTCATGAAATCTCTCACTTCTGACATACATGAATACACTCAGATAGATAGGGATTTCAACTATACTGTTCAGATAGTTTTTAAAGACGAAAATGAATGGATAATACTTATTATACCAGTAGAATCACACACACAATAGTATATATGAATGGCTAGCTATAACAGGTAAAATACATGTGATTCTTGTTTACCAATGCAAGGAAAAAATGACATTTATTAGTCACTGAATAAACATAGAAACAATGAATATATATTCATCTACATGTGTAGAATAAAAAATAAAATGAAAGTATGAACATATACAATGAAAGAAGCTTATATTCCAATATGTATTCAAAGTGTCCTCTACACAAGAGTTTTGTCAAATCGTGTAAATTGAACCCCCCCCCTTTTGCTTCTCTATTTTGTCCTTTATATAGAAATATTACAAGCTTATATAGATCCAAAATAGATGGATCTCATAACCTCTTCACCTATCTTTATTTTGTTGAAGGTATCCAACTCAAATTCAAATTTGTGAGGTGGCCAACAAAAACAGAGTATAAAATTTCTGGAAATATGATTCTCAAAGATTGACCTATATCTCCCAAATAAAAACATATTTTGGAAAGATGAGAGATTTTTTTGAAGAGGAGCTCATGGTTGTGAAAAAAATCTCTCAATTCCCCAAAACAACTTTCCATATAATCAGAATATGTCTCCAAAGAAAGTGACCAAAACAAGAAAATACAGATTTCCAAAATCTAGTAACATTCCTACATTCTAGGATTTGATCCCTAGAATGTTTCCATTAATGAAATGAAGTGACACCTGCACCCATGGATGATATTTGATGAGGTATTTGAGGAATATTCATCATATTCCCCCAAAAAATACTCCAACCAAGTTGAATTTGGATGTTTTGACCAAAATTTGTGAAATTTTCTATCTACAACAGGTTGATAGCGTGCTTAGTGTAAAAACGGGAGTTTGTGCTACCAACTCTTCTGTAGAATGAATTACTCAACCTGATGCATCAAATTCACTTGGAAAACAAAACTGAAGCTTGAGGAGGTTTCTTTAGGTCTAAAACCTCATAGTACATCATTCCATATGTTGAGAAAATCCAAATTTGATCTTTAAATATTCTTTTACCTTCTTATGTGAAATTAGGTTTTTGGCTAGGTAAATAACTTCAAATGCTTTTAGGGAAGAACAAAATGTTTAGAATAAAACTGCACAAGATTCTGTTGCTTTATAATTTGAAGAAGAATCCTTGAACATACTTGTACTATAACAAAAGAATACTTGATTTGACCAATTACTTACTGCAACAAAACAAAGTATGCAGTGAGTGTAGATTTATGCACTTTGGGGGCTTGGTACAATCCTTATATACTAGTACACACTTCTGCAAGTAGTATGAAATTATATATTCATTAATATACTGTTAGCGATATTTCTTGTAATGGGGGCTATAATGAAAAATAAGGGATTAAAAACCCACTTGTCCAAAGTTTCGGGCGACCATGCGCCCGTGGTAAGCAGTGATCAAGTCCGAGCAGTCCAGATTTGAGCGCCTAGATCAACGACGCATGTTGGATTCCGGACCCCCCTTGCCTTTCTACCTTTAAGCGGGGGGGCAGGGGGGGTACGGAATCGGGGGCGCACCTCTCCAATGATCCAGATTAGCGCGCCCGGATCAATGACGATGAAGGCAATTCCGGACCCCCCCCACCTTTCTACCTTTAAGCGGAGGGGGGGGGGTCCGGAATCGTGGATGCAGCTTTCCGAAGGCCACGATCGAGGATCCCGTATCAACGGCCCATGAGCAGCCTCATCCCTCTCAGCTACCCTGACTTTAACCTGCGTGGGCCCACCTCCCATCATGTCATCTTCCTGCCCGCCTTTCCCCTGCTGCCGTGTGTCATCGTTCCCCCTCTCCATCACTCGTCCACATGGACTCTTCCTCGTCTCATCATCTATTTACCACCCGCCGCATGTCCCATTCCTTTCCACGTCTATCCTCTTGTCTCTTGTGCTCGATCCTTTTCCAAGTGTCTCTCCTTCAACCTTCCTCGCCTCCCTATATGTTCAGGCCTTGTCCACATAATCCGACGCCACCACCCCTGTCATGCGCCCCATCCTTCGCACTGGCCTCTACGCATACCCGTCCTCCAAGCTGTTCAGTTATTCCAAGTGGCGGCGTGAGGAGTACTCCATATCTCAAAGTGCTGAGTTGGCTAGGCTGTTCTCAATCCCAAGGAGCAGTTATTGAAGCGGTTGGTGGTGGTTAGATATCGTCTTCTCCATAATGGGAAAGTCTTGCATTAGATTAAAGGTACGTCGATTCGCCGAATGAACTGTCAGAAGATCGATCACGTCTGCCATAAGTTGCACGATTATTCAAAGATTGTGGCTGCAGAATGTCATAATCCATGCAGACGAAAAGCCTTCAATGCATTTCTTGGTTCCGCTGCTGTTGTTGTTTTGAGTATATGTAGGCATTTTTTCCATTTTTGTATCTATCGATGGTAGAGATAAGCTCCCGACTGTAAAGTTTCAGCAAACATTCTCGTATCCTGGTTATGCCTCTATGTTTGAGACTTCTTGGTTTATGACAAACAATTTTTCTTTTTCCATCTTTGTTTCATCTTATGCCGGAGAGTTCACAGTTGAATGATTCACGTGGATTGTTGTAGTTATGTTATGATAAAGGATTTGTCGTGGAATTTTTGTATTCTCTGGTTTTTTGTGTTTGAATATGAAGAGAATTTGTGTTTGAATGCTTTCTCCTCCAGTCTGTTAGAAGCCTGATGCCTACAGCAGACCCTTGCATCCTTATTGCATAAGTCTTCCCCCTACTCACCCTTTATTGCAACTCACTGTTTGGAGTTTATCAAGACCTCACTCGTTCATGCATGCCTGGTCTGGTTTCTGAGTTGAGATAGTACTGTTCTGAGTTTCCTTCCGTTTGATCACCCCTTCAAACAAATCGTGACATTAAAACTGATGGGCGTTGGGCTCTGCTCTTGCAAGCAATCCAGGAGTGACTTCCGTCGCCAACATTTATGGTGCCGTTGCCAGGGACGATGTTGAATATTTTCCCTGAGATTGAACGAAAAAGATCAACTGATTCTGAAGGTGCATCAGATATCAGAACTTGAAGATTTCTACTGTGCACTTGGCGACTCCACTGTGACGACTCCGCTGGAGAGAACCTGTTTTATCAACTGTGGCTTCGAGAGGAAGACACACGAGGTCTAATCCACACCTGCCTTTAGCTACACCAGGAGATGACTCGGAAGCAGTGTGTAGAAAGGGAAAGAGATATGCAAAAGAAGTTTCCATCAATGAAACAGGTAATATGCCCTCCCCTTCTATGAGAACTCCATTTTCTTATTCACAGCTTCCTAGTCGTCCTTCTTCCGAAGTCCCTCGTTCTCTAAATTTCGGGAGTGTTCCTGCTGATTTTTCTCCTCCTGGTCTAGTATCAAAAAGAGAAATCCTTGTCACTCCCTCCTCCCTGGAGGTCTTGCCTCATCACAGACCTCTAGTTTCCGAAGGTTTCACCACCCCTCCTTTTTCTGTTACTGCTGCACAGAGAGAAACATCTACACACTCAGGTCCCTTGGATCTCTCTCTGTTTTCGCCGTTGTTTCCTCCGAGAACCTCTATTCTGACATCTCCCGTCCATACTCCTTCTCCTCCGGTTTCTCCTCTACCTAACATCCCTATGGCTGGTGTTAATCCCCCTCCGAACATAATGGATGCCATAGTTGCTGCTAGATATGCTCCATTGATTCTACCCCAGCCTCTGAACCCTCTCCCTGCTGGAGACTATTTGAAATACATGCCCAAGTTCAGTGGTGAGGGAGATGTAACTGCTGAAGAGCACCTAACTTCCTTTTACAACTATGCAGAAAACCTCAATATTGAGAATGAAGATGTTTGGATGAGAGTCTTTGTCCAGAGCTTGGATGGTGAGGTTAGAAAGTGGTTTAGGGGACTGGCCCCTGGATCTATTGCTGGAATTGAAGCCCTGGATAATGTTTTCCTGAGGCAGTGGGGGGATAGGAAAGATTACATATATTACATGACTGATTTTGGGTCTTTGAAGAAGATGGAAGGAGAGTCTGTCTCAAACTTCTCCAAAAGATTTAATAAGATGTACAACAAAATTCCCGCAGAGATTAAACCCTTAGAGGCCTCTGCCCAAATTTCATATGCTAGTGCCTTTGACCCTGACTTCTGTCTCATATTAAGAGAAAGAAGAT
>ML804442.1:76466-88417 GCA_009831015.1 Picea engelmannii
CTGATGAAGAAGGAGAGGATGAAGAAAATAAACTAGAAATCCATTGTCTTGGTGACACCTCTTCATACCCCCATTTAACCCAATCTACATATGAGGAGTCTCTCATGGATAGCCAATTGAATGAATTGAGTAAAGGGGAAAAAACCAATGAAAATCCAAATAAGTACAACCTAAGGTCAAAAAAGAAAGAGGGAAATCCTGACACTTCTGATCAACCCACTAAAACAAAAAAATCTGCTAAGGTTGTGGCATCTAGAATCAAAGAAAAAGAGCCACAAAACCCTCAAGCATTGGTTAAGAAACCAGTACCATAAATTAAGGAAATTATCAAATATCCCTCCTCTTTTATCTTTGAAAGTGAGATTCAAAAGATCAAAATTCCAGTACCTTTTTTAGAACTAATTAAGAATGAGGAATTTAAAAAATATCTTTCCAAGATGTTGCATCCCAAACATTCTTCTAATTCCACAGACTCAGTCAACCTTCAAGATGAAAATACATCAGTCATATTGGGACCTTTGGTAGAGGATAGGGATGACTCTTCCCCTCCTTTATACACATCATTAAACATTCATGATAAAGTGTTGCCAACTTCTTGATGGACTCAGGTGCATCTCATAACCTCATGCCTAAAATTGTCATGACTGAGCTTGGGATGGAAATTACAAAAACTTACCATGAACTATACTCATTTGATTCTAGGAAAGTGAAGTGTCTTGGGGTTATCAAAGACCTGGTTGTTACCTTATTCTGATTTCCCATGAAAAGTGTGGTCATGGATATTGTGGTGGCTAATCTCCCCCCTAAGTTTGGGATGCTCTTGTCAAGATATTGGATCAAAATACTAGGGGAAACTTTGTAGATGGAACTTTCATATGCCACCATTCCTTTATTTGGGGGAGAACATAGAAAGCTTTATAGGGAGGCACAACTAGCTTACATCATCAGTGATGAAGAAAATCCTACCAACTACCCTATTTTCATTTGATACCGATTTAGGATCCAATATTTTACAGGTCAATGATGCTCCTCAATCACCTATTGAAATAAGAAAACAAACCATTACCTCTTGTGAAATTCCTCCTCCTAATACCTCTATTTGGAAGATGTTTTTTGATGGAGCGTCTTTTAAGGAAGGTGTTGGTGCTAGGGTAGTCTTTATTTCCCCTAACCAAGATATCATATATTTGTCTTACAAGCTTGAATTTAAAACTACAAACAATGTGGCTGAATATGAGGCTCTTGTTTTGGGTTTGAGGGTTGCTAAAGACATGAACATTGAAGAGTTAGCAATGTTTGGAGATGCTGAATTAATTGTACATCAAGTCAAAAATATGTATCAAGATAAACACCCTAGGTTAAGGACTTACATAAATGAAGTTTGGGATCTTGTTGATAATTTATTTTTATCTTTTAATATCTCTTTTTTTCCAAGAGAAGAAAATACCATGGCATATGTAGCAACCCTGAGTAGCTAATTAATTGTCCCGAATTAATAATTGTTTAATGTATAATTAGTTAATTAATTAATTGTCTTGATTTAATAATTGTTTAATGTATAATTAGTTAATTAATTGTCCTGATTTAATAATTGTTTAATGTATATTAGTTAATTAATTAATTAATTAATTAACTGATTAAATATTTGGTTAATAAATTTGAGTTTAATAAATTTTAATTTATTAAATAAAAACTTAACGTATCGAATGAGGGAACCATTTAAGAGAAAGGGGATAAGGTGGTTGGCATTGAATGGATGGATAAGGTGGGTGAGTCTTAATGAAAGGGAGAAATCGGTGAAGGGAAAGGGGGATATGAGGGGGAAAAACACTTGGGAGAAAGGGATTATTTTTTTGGAGGGAGCATTATTTTTCAGATTGGAAGACTGTATTACTATTTTTTTTGTTTGGCTGGAGAAGCTTGTGGTAGGACTATTACAGAGGGGGCACCTGTTGCTGAGATTTTTGGGCTCGAGGGCCAGGAATCCTTATGGAATCCTGGAGCTAGGGATCCAGAGAGGCTTTGTTCCTAGCTGGATGGGAGGTTAGACGGTTTTGCGCAGAGCATAAGGCAGAGTTGGTAGCAGTAGCATCAGTTAGAGGTATGTATTTTTATTTTTATGCTGTGTTATGTAATTTATTATGATCTTCTCATAAATTTTAATTATGTTGAATGGTTATGAATGGTTATATGCTGAATAAGGAATTGTAAAGATGTTAGGATAACACTTCTCTAATTATATTTAATGTTTTATATTATGTTTTATAAGGCTCTGTTGGAAGATACCTTTCAACATATTCCTTGGTTGTTTCTACAAGTAATTTCAAAGTTCCTTTGCCCTCTAATCTCAAATATTATCTGGAAGTGAAGTATAGACCCTCTATACGTGACAATGTCAAACATTGGAAGGTCTTTGAGGATGATCTTGATATCAAAATATTTCTTGAAACTGTGGAGGATTTTTCTGCGCTGCATATTGATCAAGATCATGATTATGACAAAAGCCCTCATGCTGATATTTTTCTGAATAAAATTGTTGACCATCATATTGTTCAATTTCCTAGTAACCATATTCCAAAAGCAATAGTCCCCTTGGAAAGACTGTTTGACATAAATGATGTTTCTGTGAAGGTTAAAGGTTCAACTGAAAATGATGATGTGACCGAATGCAATTTAGGTATAGAGGAGGATCCAAAGTATGTGAAATTTTCTAGCAGCTTGTCAAAGGAACAAAGGGATGCGTATGTTAAGATTTCAAAGGAGTTTGTTGATGTGTTTTCTGGATATATGAATATTTACAAACATATGACACAAACATCATTGAACATGAGATCCCTTTGAAAGAGGAGACCAATCCTTTTAGGCAGAAACTCAGATAGATAAATCCCATGTTGCTGACTATTATGGAAAAAGAAGTGAAGAAGATGCTGGATGCCAAGATCATCATTCCTTTGAGATAGTTCGAGTGGGTGACTAACTTGGTCCCTGTGAGGAAGAAGAATGCAAAAAATAGACTATGTGTTGATTTCAAGAATTTGAATAGAAGCTCCAAGAAACATAATTACCCCTTGCCAAATATGGAGCACATTTTGCAGAGAGTGATTGGATCATCTTAGATGTCTATGATTGATGGCTTCTCAGCCTACAGTCAAATCTCTGTCTTACCTAAAGATAGAGAGAAGACAAACTTCACTACTCCTTGGGGCACATACATGTATGGTAAAATTCCCTTCAGATTAATGAATGCAGGAGCAATCTTTCAGTGAGGAATGTATATTGCCTTTATTGGGGAGTAGGAAAAATTTGTGGTAATCATATCTCTATATGATATTAAAGTGTTCTCAAAATATGATAGAGAACATTATCATCATTTGAAAAGGGTCTTCCTGAAGTGAAAAAAGTTTGGTCTCTCTCTCAATCCTAATAAGTCTTTGTTTGCTATAAAGGAAGGTAAGTTATTGGGACAAATTGTATCGGTAGAAGGGGTAAGAATGGATCCAAGTAGAGTAGAGGCTATCCAAACTTTATATCTTCCTAGATCCAAGAAAGAATTTCAATCTTTCTTAGGAAAAATCAATTTTTTGAGAAGGTTCATCTCTAACTTTGCTGAATTGGTTAAGTACATTACATCCATGCTTAGGAAAGGAAATGAGGTGAAATGGACTTCTGAGGCTCAAGATTATTTTGACCAAATAAAAAAGGCCTCGACTGAAGAACCTGTGCTCATCAACCCTGATTATTGAAAAGAATTTATGATATTTTCCTTTGCCTCATTTGACACATTTTGTTGTCTTGCCGCAGAAAAATATAGAGGGGTTAGAGAAGCCTATTTCCTTTTTTAGCAGAGAATTAAGGGATGTAGAAATGAGATATGATATCATGGAAAATAAGGCTTATGATTTTGTGAAATCCCTCAAGGCTTTCAAAGTATACATTATGCATTCAAAGATTGTTTCCTATGTTCCCTCAGCCTTTGTGAAAGATATACTTATCTAGCCTGACATAGATGGGAAGAGGAAGAAATGGATTTCTAAAATTATGGAATTTGACCTTGAAATGAAACCCACTAAACTAGTGAAAGGCCAAGGTTTAGCTAGGTTGTTGGCTGATTCAAATTGAAAAGCATTAGATATTAATTTCATGAAAATAAACTCAAAAAATCAACAATTTGATTTTGCTCACAAAATCTCTCATATTAGCCCCAACTTGGCATAATGACTTGGTATAAAGACAACATATATTTTCTGCAAAAGTTGTAGCCTCCTGATGATTTTCAAAAGAACAAGGTAAGAACTTTGAAAATTAAAGCAATGAGAAATTGTCTCATTGATCATATATTGTATTGAAAATATCCTCTAGGGGTTGTTTTGAGATTTTTAGATCCACAGGAGGCCCAAAAGGCCATGAATGATTTTCATGAAAACTTATGTGGGGGCAATCATTTTTGGAGAACCACAACATATAAGATCCTCAGAGCTGGGTATTTTTGGCATAGTATTTTTTCTAATGTTTCTGCAAAGATTAGAGCTTGTGTCAAATGCCAAACGTTTGGTGGAAAGTGTTAACACATAAAGTTGATGGGGGGTGCTTTGTTCCTAGGAAATTACATTTTTGGCGAAGAAATGAAGGAAAGTGGGTAAAAAACCCACAAAATGACTCTTATCCTCAGTTGGAGACATGATTTGATGGCCTTGTCGCATTATGATAAGGCACGTGCAAGTCTGGGTGTCCGAGATCTGTGCGCTCAGATCTATGGCTCGCAGTCCATATCTAACCCCCTTTGGTCTTCTACCTTTAACGGGGGGGGGGGGTCCGAGCTAAGTGGTTTTCAAGCGCAGGCCCCCCACTATCGTGGCACTTCCTCATTAACTTAGACCCCCCATGCACTAAACTGCTTATTGCTTACCCTACCCCCCCCCTGAGAAAACTGCTTACCACCTCCTGATACTGCTACCCACTCCTCCTGCCACTTATTTTACACTAGCGCTCCCACCTACCTGTCACGTCCTTCTGTTCACCTCTACCTCTTGCTCCCTCACACCTATCCTTCACTCATCGTCCCCCCCGACCTATCGCCATACCACCTTCATGTCTCACACTATCACTTCCTTCCATGTGTCTCCCACTCCATGCCACCTCCACTTGTGTTTTCGTCGTCCCAATCACCTCCCCACCCTCTGCACTTGTCACCTGGCTGCTGATCAACCACTATTCCATGCCCATTGCCCCACCAAATCCACATCCATGACTGCCTAAGCCATCCCTGCAAGCATCCAACTTAGCTCGAGATGACAAAATGCAGATGCAGTCATGTCCTATAGGTACAGTGTTGACTCGGGCCTTCTCGATCCTGATAAAAAAGTTATTGATGTTGATTGGTGGTGGTTGGACATCGTTTCCCCCATAAATGGAAATCAAAAGAAAGGATTGTCAACAAGTCAGCTCATTTGTAGAACCTTCCTAAAAAACACGATTGCATCTGACAGAGCTCACTTCTGACAGTAGACTGGATGCACAGTCTGCCATGAAGCATGCAGACGTAATGCCTTCAATGCAAAGGCTTGAGCAAACTTTTGTGGTTTGCTCCAAGTATATAGGAGTCTTTCCCATATTTTTGAAGAGGTCGATTGTAGAGCTAGGCTCCCGATCTGTAAAGTTTTAGTAAAGCCTCTGGTTCTCCGATTATGTATCGAATTTTGAGATTTCTTGTTTAATAAAAGTCGGCCTTCTTTTCCACCTCTTTTTCCTCTGATATTGAAGGCTCAGACATGGATGATCCAGTCGAGTTTTTTTAATCATGTTGTGATGTATGTTTTATTGCAGTGTTGTTACAACATCTTCAGTTTTCTGAAACTTTGGATTCAAGAGGATCTTTTATTCAAATATTTTCCTCCTCATGCTGCTAGAAGACCAGATTTCCATAGCAGTCCCTTACATTTCCTCCTCGAGTTCTCCCCCCTACTGAACCTTACTAAAATTTACTGATTGGAGTTAGATCAATACCTCATCTTCCTATGCATGTCAGCCCGGTTTTCTAAGTTAAAGAGATACTATCCTGAGTTTGCATCCATTAGACCCCCCCTTAAAATTATTTATTACGACATAAAAACTGATGGGTACTAGGATTACCTCTGCTGCAATCCAGATGTGACTTCTAGTGCTAACGTTTTTGGCGCCATTGCTAGGGAATAATTGAATATTTTCCCCGGGATTGAACAACAAAGCTTACTTATTCTAAAATTGCATCATAACTCAATACATTGAAGATTTCTACTGTGCCCCTGGCGATTCCACTATTTCGATTGTGGCTTCCAGAGGTAGACACATGAGGTCTACCCCAAAACTACCTCTAGGAACACCTGAATCTAACCGAGATAAAATTGTCAGAAGATAAAAGACCCCTTAGGGAAGTACTTCAACTATTGAACCAGGTATTTATGATGATTTTCACCATCCTCTTTTAGAAACTCCAATATCTTGTTCTCATTATCCTATTATACCATATGTTGGAGTTTCTTGAAGTTTAAAGTTTGGGAGTGTTCCTGTTGATTTCTCCCCTCCTATTCTTGGATTGGAGAGAGAAATATTTGTCACTTCTATCTCCCCTGATGTTGTAGCCTAGTTTAAAACTGGGATCTCAGAATATTTTCCCACTACTGGCTTCACCACTCCTCCTATCACAGTTGCTACTTTTACAGTGAGGGAAACCTTTGTTCCCTCCAGCCCTGTAATGTTTTCCTCAAATCCTCTACTGTTTCCCTTTCCTCCCATAAACACACCCCCAGTATCCCTTGTTTGAACTCCATCCCCTCATAATTCTCCTCCACCTCACATCCCAATGGTAGGTGCTAATCCCCCTAGGAACATAATGGATTCCATAGTGGCTACAAGATATGCCCCTCTAATTTTACCTCATCCAATGAATGCCCTCCCTGCTGGAAATTACCTGAAATACATGCCCAAAATCACAAGACAAGAAGACATAACTACTGAAGAACACCTTGCTGCCTTCTACAGTTATGCAGACAATCTGAATATTGAAAATGAGGATGTCTGGATGATATTCTTTTTCCAGAGCCTTGATGGTGAGGCTAGGAAATGGTTTAGGGGATTGACCCTTGGATCCATTGCTAGGATTTAGGCTTTGGATGATGTTTTCTTGAGACAATAGTGGGATAAAAAGGACTTTATGTATTATATCACAGAGTTCGGGTCCCTAAAGAGAAAAGAGGGAGAATATGTCTCTGACTTTTCCAAAATATTCAACAAAATGTACAATAATATCCCTGTTGATATAAATCCTACAGAAGCCTCTGCCAAAATTACATATGCTATTTCTTTTGACCTTGAATTCTACCTCCTGTTAAGGGAGTGAAGAGATACTTCCTTGGCTCATAGAAAGATGCAGCCCTGGAAGTAGAGTCTAACGTACTGGAAGTTAACCGACTTAGAAATAAGGATGATAGGGACATGCCAAGGGGAAGATCTGAAGTATCCACCTCTGGTTTCGCTGCTCCCCCCCCTCAAATGGATGAAGTAACCAAGTTACTAAAATCACTTTCAACTAGAATGGAAATATTGGATGTAGAGGGGAAGAAAACATACATAAATACTCAAAATGTTGATAACAGAGGAAACTTCAAGAGGCTGCATAACAATGCTCCTCAGATTATGTAAAGGGAATAGAGGAACATAGATAAAGATGATAAAAAATTCTAGACCACTCTTCAAAAAAACCTTGTTTTGGATGAGGGTGGAGAGGAAGAAGACCTCGATCTAGAAATCCATTGTCTTGAAGACACATCCTCTTATCCTCACTTAACTCAGTCAACATACAAGGAGTCTCTCATTGGTAGCCAATTAAATGAGCTGAGTAAGGGGGATAAGGCCAAAAACAAACCAAATAGATAAAACCTTAGGTCTAGAAATAAAGAAGGAAATCCTGATGTTCCTGATCAACCTACCAGAGAATAAAAACCTACCAAAGTTGTAGCAGATGAAAAAAAAGGTAAGAATATTCAACCCCCCCCCAACAGTAGCCAAAGATCCTATCCTGAAAGTAAGAGAAATTCTAAATCCCCCCTCCTCTTTCAACTTTGAGCATGAAATTCAAAAAATCAGGATCCCTGTGCCCCTTTCAGAGCTAGTTAAGAACAAAGATTTCAAGAAATACCTCTCCAAACTGTTGTAGCCTGAGCCTTCATCTTATTCCACAGGCTCAGTAAACCTTCAATATGAAAATACAACAATTATCTTAGGTCCCATGATAGAAGACATAAATGATTCATCCTCTCCCTTCTATACATCCCTAAATATACATGATAAGGTGCTGCATAATTTTTTGATGGACTTAAGGGCATCTCATAATCTCATGCCCAAAACTATCATGGATGAACTAGGAATAAAAGTCACAAAGGCTTATCATGACTTGTATTCTTTTGATTCTAGGAAAGTGCAATGTTTGGGGGTCATCAAAGATCTGGTTGTGACCTTGTTTCAGCTGCCCATGAAAAGTGTGGTCATGGAAATTGTGGTAGTTGATGTTCCCGTGAAGTTCGACATGTTGTTGTCAAGATCTTGGATTAAAAGACTCGAAGGAATATTACAGATGGACCTCACATATGATACCATTCCTGTATTTGAGGAGGAGCATAGGAGACTATACAGGGAAGCTCAGTTGGCCTACATTATTAGTGATGAAGCAGACCCCACCAACCATCCTATATTTTCACTTGACACTGAGTTGGGGTCTAGTTTATTGCAGCTCATTGATCCTCTCAAGCCTCCTTTAAAACTCAAAAAACAACCCATGGTTTTCCATGAAGTTTCTTTCTCCACCGCCTCTGTTTGGAAAATGTTCTTTGATGGAGCCTCTTCTAAGGACGTTGCTGGTGGTAAAGTGTTCTTTGTTTCACCTTCTCAAGAAACAATCAGATCTTTGTCCTACAAACTAGAATTTGAAGATACCAATAATGTGGCAGAGTATGAAGCTCCTCTTTTAGGCTTAAGGGCTACAAAATACACTGGGATCAAGGAAATATCTATGTTTGGGGATGCATAATTGATTGTTAATAAGATTATAAATCTTTATCAAGCTAAGAATCCTAGGCTTAGAGCTTACAGAAATGAAGTGTGGGACCTGATTGACAATTTTTTCTTGGATTTCAACATTTCCTTCATTCTGAGAGAGGAAAACATGGTGGCTGATTCTTTGGATGTTTCAACGAGCAATTTCAGAGTTCCTTTTCCACCCAAGCTCAGGTATGATATAGAAGTAAAATACAGGCCCTCTATACCTGACAATGTCAAGCATTGGAAGGTGTTTGGGGATGATCTTGAGATCAAAAATTTCCCTGAGACCATTGAGGAATTTTCAGCGTTGCATATTGATCAGGACAAGGATTCTATAAATAACCCCCATGCTAATGAGTTTTTGAATAAAATTTTTGATCATCATATTGTGCAGTTACCCAGTAATCACATTCCAAAGGGACTAGTTCCTTTGGAAAGGATATTTGACAGTAATGATGTGGCAGTAAAACCTAAGAGGCCAATTGATGATGCTGATGTGGATGAGTACAATATTGGAAAAAACCATGATCTCAAATTCGTCAAGCTGTCAAGCAACCTGTCAAGAGAGTAGAAGGCCGAATATGTTGAGTTATTAAGGGAGTTTTCTGATGTGTTTTCCTAGACTTATGAAAACTTATGAATCTAATCCATTTAGGCAGAAATTTAAACAGATAAAGGTGCCAGTAAGAAAATGTTGGATTCCTAGATCATCGTGCCTTTGAGATACTCTGAGTGGGTAGAAAACTTGGTGCCAGTAAGAAAGAAGATTGGGGAGATCAGACTTTGTGTCGATTTTAGGAACCTGAACAAGAGCTCAAAGAAGGACAATTACCCCTTGCCAAAGATGGAACATATTTTATAGAGGGTGATTGGTGCAGTCAAGATGTCCATGATTCATGATTTTTTTGGCTATAATCAAATCTCTGTCTTACCTGAGGACAGAGAGAAGACAACGTTCACCACTCCTTGGGGTACATTTATATATGCTAAGATTCCCTTTGGATTGATGAACGCAAGGGAGACCTTTCAACGAACCATGGATATAGCCTTCATGGGAGAAAAGGAAAAATTTGTGGTCATTTATTTGGATGATATTGCAGTTTTCTCCAGATCTAATTTAGAGGATTGTGATCATTTGAAAAGGGTTTTCTTGAAATGTAGGAAATTTGGCCTCTCCTTAAATCCCAAGAAATCATTGTTTTCTATGAAGGAGGGGAAATTATTGGGGCACATAGTATCTGCTGAGGGAGTAAGGATTTATCCTGGGAGGGTGGAAGAAATCCAAACCTTGTCACTCCCTAGGTCCAGGAAATAGGTCCAGTCTTTCTTGGGAAAGATCAATTTATTGAGGAGGTTTGTTTCCAATTTTGCTGAACTGGTAAAGTTTACAACAACCATGTTGAGGAAAGGAAATGAATTTAAGTGGACTGTTGAGTCTCAAAATTCCTTCGACCAGATAAAGAAAGCCTTGAATGAAGAACCACTGCTTATCAGTCTTGATTACTTAAAGGATTTCCTCATTTTTTTATTTTCCTCGTTTGATACAATAGCGACTATTTTGTTGTAGAAAAATGTTGAGGGGCTGGAGTAGCCTATCTCATTTTTTAGCAGAGTACTAAGAGATGCAGAGGTGAAATTTGACATAATGGAGAAACAAGCCTATGCTTTGGTGAAATCCCTCAAGGATTTCAAAATATATGTCATGCATTTAAAGATCATTGCATATGTCGCTTCAACTTCGCATTCAGCCTGACATAGAAGGATGAAGAAGAAAGTGGATTGCCAAAATCTTGGAGTTTGATCTGGAAATAAATCCCACCAAACTAATTAAAGGCCAAGGTTTAGCCAAGATATTGGCTGAATCTAATTGTAAATATTTGGGGGTTAACTTCATGAACACTTGCTCAGAAAATCAACAATCTGAGTTGTCTGATAAGAGTTCTTAGGACATCCCTCCATTGGCAGAATGCACCTGGTACAAAATATCACATTTTTTTCTGCAAGAGTTGTGACCTCCTGATGGAATCAGGAAAAGCAAGGCAAGAGCTTTAAATCTCAAAGAAATTAGATATTGCCTCATTGACCAGGTCTTGTACTGGAAAGACCCTTTAGGTGTGCTTCTGATATGTTTAGACCCAAAGGAGACCCAAAATATTAGATTTGATTTTCATGATAGCCTATGTGGAGGACATCACTTCTGGAGAACAACAACCTACAAAATCCTCAGGGCTGGGTATTTCTGGTCCACTCTATTCACTGATGTTTGTGAAAAAGTCAGAGCCTATCTCAAGTGTAAAAAATTCTCAGGAAATCAACAGCTAAAGTCCCTACCATTGAATCCTCTGGCTTCTTCCGGGCCCTTCCAACAATGGGGCCTAGACTTCATTGGGGAAATTCATCATACATCAAGTAGTCAACACAGATGGATCCTGATTTCCACAGATTATTTTACCAAGTGGATAGAAGATATCCCCACAAGGAGTGCTTCTCATAAGGTGAGCATTGGTTTCCTGGAGGATATTATAGTAAGATTTGGTTGTCCAAGCAAGATTTTCGCTAACAATGCTGCATATTTCAAGGCCGAACCATTGATCTGGTTCTGTGAACAGTTCAAAATCAAATTGATTCACTCTACCCCATACTACCCCCAAGGCAACGGACTAGTAGAATCCTCTAACAAAAGTCTCATTAAAATCATTAAAAGATTGATAGAAGATAACCAAAAAGCATGGGATTCAAAGCTCAAATTTGCCTTGTGGGCCGATAGAGTGATGACGAAAAGATCTCTGGGTGTCTCTCCTTTTCATCTTGTGTATGGGACTAAATCAATTCTTCCTTCTCAGCTCGCCTTGCCTGTGGTGAAATTATTTCAAAACTTC
>ML804442.1:89755-117248 GCA_009831015.1 Picea engelmannii
CGATTTGTAAATTTTTAGTAAAGCATTTGGTTCTTCGATTATGTATGGCATTTTGAGATTTCTTGTTTAATAACATTCAACCTTCTTTTCCACCTCTTTTGCCTTTGATATTGAAGGCTTGGGAATGGATGATCCAGTTGACTTGTTCTAATCATGTTGTGATGTATGTTTGATTGTAGTGTTGTTACATCGTCTTCAGTTTTTTAAAACTTTGGATTCAAGAGGATCTTGTATTCAAATAGTTTCCTCCTCAGGCTGCTGGAAGACTGGATGTCCATAGAAGTCCCTTACATTTTCTCCTCAAGTTATACCCCCTACTCACCCTTACTACAATTTAGTGATTGGATTTATATCAATACCTCATCTTCCTATGCATATCAACCCAATTTTCTGAGTTAAAGCGATACTATCCTGAGTTTGCATCCAGTAGAACCCCTTAAAATTTATCTATTGTGACATAAAAACTTATGGGTACCAGGATTACCTCTGCTACAATCCATAGGTGACTTCTGGTGCTAACAGAAAGCATCAACTCAAATATTTTCCTTTGAATCCTGTGGTGGTTTCTGGACCTTTGTAGGAGTGGGGTCTTGACTTCATTGGGGAAATCCATCCAACTTAAAGTGTTCAAAATGGGTGTATTTTGACTGCCACTGATTATTTCACCAAGTGGATAGAAGCCATCCTTACAAGGAGTGCCTCCCACAATCTAATAATTAGTTTTCTTGAGGATATCATGTCAAGATTTGGTTGTCCAAGAAAAATTGTTACTGACAATGCGACCTCTTTTAAAGATGAACCATTGATCAAGTTTTGTGAACAATATGGGATTACATTAGTCCATTCTACTCCTTACTACCCCCAAGGAAATGATTTTTCTGAGTCTTCTAACAAGATCCTCATAAAGATCATCAATAAATTGTTAGAAGACAACAAGAAAGCATGACACTGAAAGCTAAATTTTCCTTACGAGCTGATAGAGTTATAACAAAGAGGTCACTTGGTATTTCCCCTTTTCATATTGGATATGGGATCGAAGCTATCATTCCTACTCAATGTTCCTTGCCTGTGGAAAAGTTCCTCCAGGACTACCAAGGAGAACCTGATGATATGGTTAGGAGGATACAACAACTAGTAGAATTAAAACAAACTAGGGAGAAACTCCTTGACAAAGCACATGACCATCAATAGAAGATCAAGAAAGCATTTGACAAGAGGGTAAGCAAAGAAGATTTCCAATTGGGAGATCTAGTGCTCAAGTGGGATGCACCCAAGCAAGACAAAGGAAAACAGGGTAAATTTGAAGCCTTTTGGATTGGTCCTTTGAATATTTCTGAGATATTTTCAAATAATACTTATAAATTGTAGAACTTGGAGGATTATGAATTTTTTGGTGGCCCTTTCAAAGAGAACTTTCTAAAGAATTATTTTTCTTAAGCCATGACTAGCTCTCCCTTCATTGTAAATATCACTTTCTATTTTTGATTTTTGTTTGAATAAATGACCTCATAGCCCTAGGATAAGACACTGAAGCTTCTAGTTCTTGGCAGCTCATAGCGAGCATGCCATCCCCTATGGATCTAATGTTATCACATGAAGTTTTCATGGGTCAAATTTCTCCTTAGGTTTTAATTTTTATCCATTAGTCTTTTTTAAGTTTTTTATTTTATTTTCTCCTTATGGTTTTCTTAGGATGAATTAAATAAATGAAAGGTTGGAACTTGGCTCACAAATTTGACCCACACCTATGGTTTATACCCTTGGTTTATTTTATGGTTTATACCCTTGACTCTTCACTTGATTTGACAACTAGCACTATGATCCCCATGACACCACAAACCTGATAGGTCACTCCATCTGTTCATATGTGTTGGAAATCTTATAGGAAAAGTGTGCTTGTTATTGATGGAAACAACAACAACAAAAATTGCATGATTACAGGAAGAATGTGCTAGGTGGGCACCAAAAGTATTTTGGGAAGACGCAGAAGAGAAAGCTCGAGAAGCTCAAAAGAGATAGTGTCGAGTTGCACACAGAGCGTAAGTGTGCACCAGGACCGATGTTAAATTCATTGCCAAATATCAAGAGAGATAGCATTCTGAGATGCATAGATGAGATCCCATACATCAAGGCTCGCAGAGGGATCAAAGGTCATGGCCTTTGACACTTAGAGGTTTGAGAAATCCAAATATCAGGAGGAGGATCGACAGTGACTGTTGGATCGAGCACTATGAATGATCTAGGGCATCATATTAGAGTCCAGATAGGAGGAATGAGCACAGAGAGAAGAGGAGAATAGATATCAGCTACTAAATCTGAGTACGTGGACCAAAAACCATTGGATCCAAAGGAAAGTGCATGAGACAAGTTTCAAAGTCATCGAAACCATCTATCGTCAGGGTTGAAAGGAGGAAATAGATCCGGGAGTTCCAAGAATTTAACTTTGAAATATTTGCAACAGATAGAGTGGAGTCGATCCTAGCCGTTGATGCTGGGAAGGACACATGGCGAGAGATCAACATTTCGCTGACTCAAAAATTGGAAGATTCAAAGGTTAGAGTTGGAGGAACTCACAAAATGCGAATTCGTGAAATGATCTAGACCGTCGGATCACTGAGGATCATGGACTGTTGATCTGGCACGACGAAGAAAGAAGTCTAAGTTCTCAAAGAAGAGATCTAGATTGTTGAAATACGAAAGATCATGGGCCATTGATCTAGAGAAGGTATCGAGAAATCGAGAGTCAAAGAAAGGAGGTGATCTAACCTTTGAAGTCATGAAACGCGAAATCACGATTTGATCACAACCGTCGATCAAAGGGAGAGATCTCGACCGTTGATATGATATGGAGTATTTTTGATTTTACGAGTTGGGAGAATCAAGGCAACTCCCAGCTGAATCTCCAAAATGTGAAGTCATGAAAAGATATGGGCCATTGGATCACAAAGGATTGTGGGTCATTGATCTAACACAATCACAAGTTTTGGAATTAGAAGAAGGGAGGTGAGACAACCTTTGACATCATGAATCACGAAGTCGTGAAACGCAAAATCATGAAGCGACTGTTGGTTAGGCGTATGGTCACTGCCGGTGGTCATGTGAAAGGAAGGGGCTTATAAAGAAGAGCTAGTTCCCATTATGAAGTTTTTCACAGGAATGGAAAAGGCGCCAAAGGGATGAACACAAAGAGGTTTTCTCCGTAACTACTAGAACAAAGTGATTGCATCTGCCAGAGAATTCAAGGAGTAGTAGGGTGACTGCCAGAGGATTCAAAGAGTCTCGAGGTAACTACCAGTGGAATGAATAATCATCATAGATACAATTGAAATATGGGAAAGTGTTGAAGTCTGTAACTATAATAGAGAAGAAAAAGAGTTGCATTGCCAGAAACATGCAAAGAATCTCAGGAACGACCACTGATGACGAATAGTCTTAGCATAACGGTCACTGATGAATAATAGAGTCAACATGATCGCCAGAGACAATGAAGAGTTAGGTGTATGATATGACAGAGGAATTGTCATCATAAATATATGCAGAACAAAGAATAGAGGGTTGCTTCTTTTGAGAGTTATTCATGCGGGAAGAAGCATGCTATGTGCAAGAGATGAAATGCACATATGAGGCATAGCTCATTGAATGGAAATAATACATAGAGTGTTATCATTGAAATTTCGTCCGCAAATGGTTACAGGAATCCAACATCTTCAAACAACTATTAGTTCACCCATGGACCAAAAATGACCAAAAATGCATCTCCAAAAGGTCCAAAATTATACAACCAGTTATAAAATCAGCATGCACTAAGGATATATCGGAAGCACATGCATGTGCACTAGTTGAAAATGATGGAAAAGAGCGCATGTGCCCTATGCACCATTGTGGACGCTAAAAGCCGCGCACACCTTAGAAATACACATTTATTATATTGGTTAGCCTCCCACCCACTTCTGGTTCATCTTCCATGTCGTTTTGACATCCAAATATCGGCTGAATCTGACTGGGTGGCTGGTCAAATACATAAGGGTGCCCTAAATGGCCCCTTGTTCACACTAAAAGCTGGTTGAATAATGCCTCAAAGTTATGCTATAAAAAGAGGCCATGGGTGCACTACATTTTCAAGGAATTCATTTGTATTGTTATGCTACCTATATTCTCTTGGAGGATCCTCTTTCCTTGTCAAGAGCATACAAGCATCATTTCATTTGATCTATTCACATCACCTTTTGAGTGAATGAGCTTGGTATTATTTCACCATTTATTTCAAGTTTGTTAGTTGTAAGAAGAGCTCAATCTTGGGGGTTCAAGAGCCCTCCCTTGGAGGAATAGGGGACCCAAAGTCTCACTTTATCTTTGGTGTTTTCTTTCCACTAATATAATCCTTTCGATTGGTAGCATGAGTATTTTTTATTTCTTGTTCTAATGTGCTTATGCACTCTAGTTTAATTTATTTTATCATTCTTAGTTTAATCATTTTCTTATCTTTTATGATTTATATTTCTAACTCTTTCCTCTACTGTTGTCTTTCCTAGCTGACCCAACTTGGCTTGTAAGCACCCTTATTTTTCTCATTTAGGTGAAAAAAGAGGTGAAACATAGAGCATAAAGTGCAGAAGAAAGAGATAGAGAAAAAATGATTATTTGAGAGAGGAAGAGAAAGCTGAGGTGCACATCCAGAGACAGAGCATAAAACTATAAAACTCAAGGAGGTGTGAGCAGGAAAAACACTGATGCAGGCAGAGCAGAGTAGTGCAACAGAATAGTGATGAGACTGGTAAGATTTTTGACAAATACTGTATCACTATAATAAGTTTCAGGAACAAAGTTTCTATATTTAGAGTGGTAGGGAGGTGCTTGGGAGGACTGTTTTCCTCAGAAGTTCAAGTGAGTGCTTGAACACAGGGAGTTGTATCTTCCATCTAGTTGCAGCCAAAAAAATCAAGGTGGTAGGGTGGTGCAAGGGAGAAATATTGTTCTCTATTATACATGTTGGTGCCCGTGTGAATGGAAGTTAGTGCTTCCATCCATTTGGTTCTGGAACACTTATGGAGTTGGTGCTTCCTTCTAGTGGGTGCTATAGAAACCATGGAGTTGGTGCTTCCTTCTAGTGGGTTCTAGAGAAACTAGAGAGTTGGTGCTCTCAACAAGTTGCAGCTTGTAAAACAGAGGTTGTAGCCTCAAGAGGAGTTGGAGCTCATAAGAATTATAATGTATAGAAAATAAAGATTACTTATCATATCAAGAAGAAGATGTTTTTCCCTTTATAGGTTTCCTTAGGAAATATCTGTCTCTGTATATTTCATGTGTGTGATTGATGTTGAATATTCTATTTCTTACTTCCATGCATTATTGTGATTGTCATAGAGTGTTCTGTAAAGAGTTTAAAGTGGGCATAATTGTTTAAGCACAGTAACAACTGATTCACCCCCCCCTCTCAGTTGTCCAACAATTGGTATCAAAGATGGTTCCTTTTATCTAAGGGTAGATCCTAGAGCTTAAACATGACTAGACATTAAGGAACTTCAACCAATAATCCCCCCCTTGTTCAATGGAACAAACTTTTCCTTCTAGAAAGTTAGGATGAGAACCTACATAATGGATTTAGGTGCAAATGTCTGGGATGTGGTAGAGACTGGTTATGTAAAGTCGATTGTACTAGCTAATAAGGATGAAAATATAGAATTAAGCTTCAATGCTAAGGCTATGAATGCTATTCCGAGTGGGCTTGCAGAAGAAGAATTTGTAAAATTTATGCACTTAGAAATTGCCAAAGAAATGTGGGACAAACTCATTAGCAGTTATGAAGGAAATGAGAAGGTAAAGGACGCCAAGCTTCAAACCTATAGAGTAAATTTTGAACAACTAAAGATGAAAGAGGATGAAACTATTGGGAAGTACTTTCTGAGAGTTGAAGAACTAGTAAATGCATTGAAAACACTTAGTGAAAAAATTGAGGAAGCCTCTTTAGTTCATAAAATTTTGATATCTCTGCCAGATAGGTTCAACCCAAAGGTTTATGCTATAGAAGAACTTAATGATCTAAAATCTTTGGCTTTTGATCAACTTCTAGGAACGTTGACTGCATATGAAATGAGGATAGTTAAATATAAACCCACCTCTAGAGAGGCATCATTTAAAACAAATAAGAATGAGGATTCTGAGACTGATGAAATTGAAGAAAAAATTGTGAGAATACTAAAGAAAGGATCAGGAAAGTACCAAGGAAAATTTCCCTTCAAATGTTTTAACTATGGAAATATAGGTCACTTTGCATCTAAGTGTCCACACAAGAAACATGATCAGAATTATGAAGGTGAAAAGAAGTACACACCCAAGAGATTTGGTAAAAATAAAAGTTTATGTGTAAACAATGATGACTCTTCAGAAGACACAGATAGTGACTCTTCCTGTGAAGATAAGATTAATGACTTTATGCTTATGGCCAAAGAGGATTATGATAATAAAATCATAGGAAGTGATTTTGATGATGAAGAAGATGTGGTTGACTTGGAAGGAGAATTGATCAGTGATCTAGAAGAAATTGCTAGACTCAGATCTAAGAAGAAAAAGAGAAAACAACCGCTGATATAGTTTGAGAAAGACAATAAAGAAATTAATGAAGACTTTTCCCTGCTAGAAGTGGAATTCAAAGAGGCAAGTAAAATGGAGGAAATTATGAAACAACAGTTATCAGAAAAGAAGGCAATATGTGAAGCCTTGGAAGAAGAGGTACTAAAAACTAGAAAAGAGATGGAGAAGTTTAAAACATTGTATCTCCAACATCTTCCAAGCATTAAAGACATCGCATAACTAAACGAAATTCTGAACAAACAAAGATCTCCTTTGTTGAAGATTGGATTAGGGTATCTAAATGATTGAAGCATGAAGTAGCCAGAAAGCAAAGAGCCAATAAAAATGATTAAGTTCCAATTCAACATAAAATCAGACCATGAGAGTACTCTGTGACCAAAATCTAATAAAGAAAAGATGATCACTGGTAAAAAAGAAAGAGATCAGAAGATGGAACAACAAATGCCAAGAAGAAGGCCAACCTTCAGGTACCAAAATTTATTCCATGGTTACTGTTTTTATTGTTCTAATTTTGGTCATAAGATTGCAAATTGTCAAATAAAGTTTAGAGACATTCAAGTGAGGAGGTCAAGAAATAAACAATCTTTACAACATATAACTAACCAGCCAATGAATAGACAATGTAGCACCAATCACTTTGACCTACTGAACAATGAGATCGAATGTTATAACTATGATAACTTCGGCCACAAATATGCAAACTACCATATGAAAAAATACAAGGCAGATCCAAGAATAAATCCTTTAGCTAGAAATGCCAACACATGGAAAAATAAAGTTAGTGAAAAATGTGGTCTAGTACTTTCATCTCAAAAACAAAAATACCCCTGGTATATAGACAGTGGATGTTCCAAGCACATGACCGAAGACAAGGATAAGTTTCTGTCTATAAGTAAAAGGAAAACAAGAAATGTAACCTTTGGAAATGATGAACCAGGTAAAATCAAGGGTAAAGGGATGGTGAGTTTGAGTAATGGTAAAGGAAAAGCCTAGGATTTTTTGCTTGTATATGGGATGAAACATAATTTGCTCAGTGTAATTCAAATGTGTGACAGAGGATGTGAAGTGGTGTTAATTTCCAAGGATTGTAAGATAAGGTTTGTAAACTCAGCACAAGTGGTGGATAAAGGCATAAGTACATAACTGGTGAGCGATATTGAGTCTACTACAAAGGAAATAGATGGAACTGAAGATGAAAAGGTCCAAGAATCAGATGGAGAAGAGACACCCAGACAAGAAGAGTCAGGACAACAATCAACATCAACTTCTTCCTCCATAATTACTCAAAAGAATCATCTTGAAAGTCAGATAATTGGTGAGAAGGAAAAAGGTGTACAAACTAGGAGAAGGATAATCAAAGACACTAATCAATCACATATGGCCCTCATATCCATGGTGGAACCCAAGAAATTTAATGAAGCTAGTAAAGACGTAAATTCAGTAAAATCAATGAATGAGGAACTTGATCAAATTAAAAAGAATGACACTTGGGAACTCGTTCCTAGGCCAGGGAATAAAAATGTAATTGGATTAAACTGGGTTTACAGAAATAAGATGAATGAGAAAGGAAATATTGTAAGAAATACGGCTAGATTGGTCTGCAAAGGATATGCTCAAATAGAAGGACTAGATTTTGATGAAACATTTGCGCCTGTAGAAGGATCAGAAGCTATTAGAATGTTTCTTGACTATGCTTGTCATAAACAATTTAAATTCTATCAAATGGATGTCAAGTCAGCTTTTCTAAATGGAGATCTAAAAGAAGAAGTCTATATGGAAAAACTAGAGGGTTTCCAACTGTCAGATAACCTTGAATTTGTCTGCAAGCTGAAGAAAGACTTATATGGGTTGAAACAAGCTCCTCATGCTTGGTATTACAGACTGGATAAGTATCTTCAAGACAAAGGGTTCAAGAGAGGAACAATTGACAACAATCTATAAATCAAAACAGAGGGTAATGATCTTCTCATTGTGTTGGTCTATGTAGATGCCATCATCTTTGGAAGCAATAATGCTTCATTGGTACAATGGTTTTCTTCTACCATGCAGTTTGAATTTGAAATGTATATGATAGGGGAACTGTCATTTTTTCTTGATATGCACATTAATCAGAGGCATTAAGGATTATTTATTTCTCAGGAGAAATATCTAAGAGAAACATTGAAAAGGTTTCAAATGGAAGATTCCACACCTATGAGCACACCTATGGTCACTGGATGCAAGTTAAGAAAGGATGATGACTCACCTAATGTTGATCAAAGTTCATATAGGTCTATGATAGGAAGCCTATTGTACATCACAACATCCCATCCAGACATAATGCATGTTATTGGAATGGTAGGAAGGTATTAGGTTGCACCTAAACAAAGCCATTTGTTAGCTTTTAAATGAATATTCAGATACTTGAAAGGAACAATGGACTATGGCTTATGGTATCCTAGGAATCAAAATTTTCAACTATCAGTCTATTTAGATGCTGATTGGGCTAACTGTGTGGATGAAAGGAAAAGTATGAGTGAAGGTGCATTCTTATTAGGATATTCCCTTGTGTCATGGCTGAGCAAGAAACAAGGTTTGATTTCCTTATCTACTATAGAAGTTGAGTGCATTGCAGTTTCCACTTGTTGTACCCAGGTATTATGAATGATGTATATGCTTCTAGGCTTGGAGGTAAAATATACTGCACCAATCCCAATTCATTGTGATAATACTAGTGCAATCAGTGTGTCAAAGAATCCTGTATTTCACTCCAATACCAAGCATATACCCATCAAGTATCACTTCTTGAGGGAACATGTAACCACCACTGTTGTTTGTTTGCATTATATTCCATCCAAAGATAAGATTGCTGATATCTTCACTAAACCGCTTAAAAAATCTTAGTTTGAGTATCTACACCAGAAGTTGGGCGTGACTCCATTATCAAACTAAGAGAGTCCATCTTGTTAGGGGCAATATGTATTCGTTGAATATCTAATACCTTTGCACAATACTGCAACAACTCAGGGGGAACATGTTTTATTTGACATTGATGTCAAAGGGGGAGAAAAGAAGGGATGATTTTAGGGGATAAATTTCGCTCATGGGCTAATTTTCCATTGTTTTTCCAAAAAGGATATTCGCTATTTTAAAAATGATTCGCCCAAATTTTATAGGATAAAATTATTTTACCTTAAAAATTGCCAAAATTTTACAAAAACTATATAAAATCCTTAGAAAATTGAATATTTTTACAAAAATATTGTGAATCATTTATAGTTGGCATATGAAGGATTAGTAAGATTCGCCAAGGTTTCTACATTTTAAAATAAATTTCCATCCTTAAAATCATCCCTGGAGAAAAGGAGTGGTACGGATGCTACAGTCGGAGGTCTAAGTAGAACAGAGCAACCTTTCAGGGTTTCCATCAATGCCAAAGGGGGAGATTGTTGGCAAGCTTACCGAAAATGTGTGCTTGTCATTAATGGCAAGAACAACAACAACGATGGCATGATTACAGGTGGGCACTAGAAGTATTTTGGGAAGACGCAGAAGAGAAAGCTCAAGAATCTTAGAAGAGATAGTGTTGAGTTGCACACAGAGTGCAAGTGTGCGCCAGGACCAAGGTTAAATTTATTTCCAAATCTCAGGAGAGATAACGTTTTGAGACCCACAGATGAGATCCCATACATCAAGGCTCACAGGAGGATCAAAGGTCATGGATTTTTCCACTTAGAGGTTTGAGAAATCCAAAGCTCAGGAGGAGGAGCGACAGTGACCATTGGATCAAGCACTGTGAATGATCACAGTTGTCAGATCAGAGTCCATACAAGAGGAACGAGTGCGCAAAGAATAGGAGAATAGATCTCAGTCGTTATATCTGAGTACGTGTACCAAAATCTGTTGGATCCTAAGGAAAGTGCATGAGACAAGTTTCAAAGTCATCAGAACCGTCCATCATCAGGGTTGATAGGAGGCAACATATTCGGGAGTTTGAAGAATTGAACTTTGAAATATTTGCAAGGGATATAGTGGAGTCAATCATATCCATTGATGCTAGGAAGGAAACGTGGTGAGAGATCAACATTTCGCTAAATCACAAACTAGAAGATTCAAAGGTGAGAGTTGGAGGAACTCACAAAATGTGAATTCATGAAATGATCTAGACTATCGGATCACTAAGGATCGTGGACCGTTGATCTGGCACGATGAAGAATGAAGTCTGAGTTCTCAAAGAAGAGATATAGACCATTGAAATACAAAGGATAATGGGTTGTTGATATAGAGTAGGTATCAGGAAATCGAAAGTCAAAGAAAGGAGGTGCTCTAACCTTTGATGTCGTGAAATGTGAAATCATGATTTGATCACAGCCGCCGATCAAAGGGAGAGATCATGACCATTGATATGATATGGAGTATTTCGGATTTCTCAAGTTGGGAGAATCGAGGCAACTCGTAGTTGAATCTCCAAAATGCGAAGTCATGAAAATATATTGGCCGTCGGATCACAAAGGATTGTGGGCCATTGATCTAATGCAATTGAGAGTTCGAGAATCAGAAGAAGGGAGGTGAGCCAACCTTTGACATCACAAATCACGAAGTCACAAAACATGAAAAGAATATCTCAACCATTGAATCACAGAGAGATCTGGACTGTTGATCTAGAAAGCGTAGTTTCGGAAGTGAGGCTTGTGGTCATAGCCATGGTCACATTGATGAAGGTTAAAGAAGGAGCTAGCATTGCTAGGCTCCACCTCAGAGTTTTGCGAGTTGGGAAAATCAAGGTGACTCACAGTCGACATCGCGAAATGCAAAATCATGAAACTACTGTTGGTTAGGCATATGGTAACTGTTGATGGTCACGTGAAAGGAAGGGGCTTAGCAAGAAGAGATAGAACCCACTGTGAAGTTTTTCTCCAGAAGGGAAAAGGCGCAAAAGGGATGAATGTGCAGAGGTTTTCTCAGTAACTACCAGAACAAAGCGACTGCATCTTCTAGAGAATTCGAGGAGTAGTAGGGTGACTGTAAGAGAATCCGAAGAGTCTTGAGGTAACTACCAGTGGAATGGAGACTCATCATAGAGAAAATTGACAGATGGGAAAGTGTTGAATTATGTAACTATAACAGAGAAGATGAAGGGTCGCACTACCAGAAACAGGAAAATAATCTCAGGAATGGCCACTGATGATGAATAGTCTCAACATAATGGTCATTGATGAAGAACAGACTCAACATTATCTCTAGAGACAACGAAGAGTTAGGTGTATGATCTGATAGAGGACTTGGCATCATAAATATACACATAACAAAGAATAGAGGGTTTCTGTTGTTGAGAGTTATTCATGCAGGTAGAAGCATGTTGTGTGAAAGAGTTGAAATGCATAGAAGAGGTGTATCACATTGAATGGAAATAATACACAGAGAATAAAGCACAGAAGAAAGAGATAGAGGAGAAATTCTTATTTGAGAGAGGAATATAAAGATGAGGTGTGCATCCAGAGACAAGGAAGAAAAACAAAAATCTCAAGGAGGTGCAAGCAGGAAAAACACCGATGCAGGCAGAGCAGAGCAGTGCAACAGAATAATGATGAGACTGGTAAGATTTTTGACAAATACTGTATCACTATAATAAGTTTTAGGAATAGATTTTTTATATTCAGGGTGATATTGAGGTTCTAGGGAGGACTGTTGTCCTTAGAATTTCAAGTGGGTGCTTGAACATAGGGAGTTGTAGCTTCCATTTGGTTGCAACTAGAAAAACCAGGGTGGTAGGGTGGTGCAAGGCAGAAATATTGTTCTCTGTTATATAGGTCAGTGCCTGTGTGACTGGAAGTCAGTGCTTCCATCCAGTTGGTGATGGAACACTTAGGGAGTTGGTGCTTCCTTCTAGTGGGTGCTATAGAAACCAGGGAGTTGGTGCTTCCTTCTAGTGGGTGCTAGAGAAACCAGAGAGTTGGTGCTCTCAACAAGTTGCAGCTTGTAAAATAGAGGTTGTAGTGTAAAGAGGAATTGGAGATCATAAGAATGATAATGTACAAAAAATAAATATTACTTATCATATCAATAAGAAGAGGTTTTTCCATTTATGGGTTTCCTCAGGAAATATCTGTCTCTGTATATTTCATGTGTGTGATTGATGTTGAATATTCTATTGCTTACTTCCCTGCATTATTGTGATTTTCATAGAGTGTTCTATAAATATTTTAAAGTGGGAATAATTGTTTAATCACAGTAACAACCGATTCACCCCCCCACCTCTCAATTTTCCAACAATATGCTTAAACCTCTCCACTCTATCCCTTACCCGTTAGGGGGTCAAATCAAACCTTTTCAAGTACGCTGCCAACTCACTAGTTGTTTTTGTAGCGCATATTTTTTACACTCTCTCTCTTTACCATCATTTGATATTATGAGTCTGATTTCATGCCTTTTCATTGTTTTCATCACCCTTTTTTTCAAAAGGAATAATCATGATTTGGTCATTAATGATTTCTAACTGTTTATCAAAATTTGAAATCCTGCTCCTAGCTCGATGCTGCAGAAACTACTAGTCCATACAGCACTGTAGATTATGATACAAGTCCAATTGACTGAGGTGAATTGGAGACTAGGGTGGTTGCAAACAAGTTCATTATTTCATAAGATCAACAATTATCTGTTGTCATGTTTACAGACAAAGTGTGCTTGTCATTGATGATAAGAACAACAATGACGATGGCATCTCTATAGGCAAGAACATCAACGACGATGGCATGTCTATAGGAAATAACAACAACAATGATGGCATGATTACTAGAAAAGTGTGCAATCAAAGCTCAGGAGGAATAGCACAGAGTTGCACGTAGAGTGCAAGTGTGCACCAGGGCCAAGGTTAACTTCATTGCAAAAGATTAGGAGAGATAACACTTTTCAGAAACATAGATGAGTCCCAAAGTCATCAGGACTCGTAGAAGAATAAAAGGTCCAGGCCTTTGACACTTAGAAATTATTACAAGTTGGGAGGAAGCGTAAGATCAGGAGGAGGAGTGACAGTGTCCATTGGATCACAAATCTTGAATACTTGATGTCCATTATATCAGAGTCCAGTGACCAGAGGAAGCGCAGAGGAGAAGTACATATCTAATCTGTTGGATCTGAGCTCCGAGGACCAACAATCATCGAATCCAGTATAAATGTGAAGAGGATAATGGATGAGATCCATCCTCCAACTCTGAAAAATGAGAAGTCATGATGAGATCTGAGCCGTTGGATCCATAAGACACGTGGCGAGAGATTAAAATTTCGTTGACTCATGAATTGGAAAAGTCAAAGGTGAGAGTTGTAGGAAATCACGATGTCCAAGGCGAGTTGATATAGACCATTAGATCATGGGGAGTTGTGAGCCGATGAGATGATGCTTGCAAATATTGGGAAGGTAGGAGGAAAATACCCTAGGATCTGGGACCCACAACAATCTTAGCCCTTCATCTGGGAAGGACATGTTGCAGTCGATAAAGTAGTTTTGGAAAATTGAAAGCCAGGAGAAGGGAGGTGAGTAGTCCTCCAACTTTGTGAAACGTGAAGTCTCGATAAGATCTGGACTGTTGGATCATAGAGGGTCGTGGTCCATCGATCTGACATAGAGCGCTAGATCAGGAATTGGGAGTTGGAAAAGTCAGCGTTGGCTCACGTTCAAACACCTGACATGTGAGGTCATGATTTGATCACAACCATCGATCAAAGGGAGAGCATGGACCGTTGATCAGGCATGACGAAGTTCACAAGTTCGCGAAATGTGAAGAACCCTTTGGCTTGGCCCCTGGTCACAACCAAGGTCACATCAATGAAAAGTTAAGGGAGGAGATAACATGTCTCTAGGATCCACTTCAGAGATCACCAAGATCGTGAAGCATCCATTTGATTAGAGAGTGGTTACATCCAGTGGTCACATTAGTGAAGCCTAAGAGAGGAGCTACCACATTGCTAGGCTCCACATCAGAGATCACGAGTTGGGAGAATCAAGGCAACTCCCAGCTGAATATCCAATGTCTGAGATCGCGAAGTTCCTTTTGGTCAATCCTGTGGTCATAGCTTGTGGTCACATGAAATGAAGGGGCTTATCCAGAAAAGCGAGCACCCACTGTGTAGTTTTCTCAGAAAGGGAAAAGGCGCCAAAGGCATGAAAGTGCATAGGTTCTTTGGGTAACTACCAAAAAACACTAATTGTTTTTTCCATAGAATTCGAGTAGGGTTCAGGGTGATCACCAGAGAAACTGAAGAGTCTCGAGGTAACTATCAATGGAATGAAGAGACAATCGACAAATTGAAAAGTGTCGAATACTGTTACTGCCAATGATTCCAAAAGAATATTAGGATGAATGGATAGTCATGGTGAATAGACTGAGCATAACTGCTAGAGAATACAAAGAGTTTCCAAGATGATCTAGTAGAGGAATCGGCATGTCAATAACATGCAGAACATAGAAGAGAGGCAGTGATATGTGTTAGTTTCTTCATGCGGGAAGAAGGTGTCTGTGCAGAGGACCAGAAGAGTATATAAGAGGCACAAAACATAGAATGAAAGGATGAAACATAGTATGAAATGAAGTAGAAAAGTTGAACAAAGAGGCTGGTATGTGTGGAGGAGAAAACTGATGCAGGCAAAGAAGAACAGTGTAGTAGAATGGTGATGAGACTGGTAATCTATTGATAAATAATGTATCACTGTAATAGATTCCAGCAAGCAAAGATTTATATTTCAGGGTGGTAGGGTGGTGCTAGGGAGGACTATTGTCCTCAGATTTTCAAGTGGGTACTTCAACACATGGAGTTGTAGCTTCCGTCTGGTTGAATCCAAAAAAGCCAAGGTGGTAGGGTGGTGCAAGGGAGAAGTATTGTTCTCTGTTATGCAGGTTGGTTCCTGTGTGACTGGAAGTTGGTGCTTCCATCCAGTTGGTGCTGGAACACTCAGGGAGTTGGTGCTTCCTTCTAGTGGGTGCTAGAGAAACTAGAGAGTTGGTGTTCTTAGAAAGTTGCAGCTTGTAAAACAGAGGTGGTAGACTCACAATGAGTTGGTGCTCATAAGAATGATAATGTATAGAAAATAAAGACTACTTATCATATCAAGAAGAAGGGGTTTTCTCCCTTTATGGGTTTCCTTAGGAATATTTGTCTCTGTGTGCTTCATGTGTGTGATTGATGTTGAATACTCTATTGCTTACTTCCTTGTATTATTGTGATCATCATTGAGTGTTCTGCAATGAGTTTAAAATGGTTATAATTGTTTAATCACTGTTGGTCCTTGACCAAGTCTAAGAGTACTTGGTCATACTTGACCACTTTTGGGGACTGCGACATCTTACCAAAGATGGAGCACAACACAAAGCGGAAATTAAGGAAGCAAGTCTTATTTTTGGGTCCATTTTAGGGTTTTGGGTTGATGTAATGGGAAAGGGATGTCGACCCATGGATTTACCCACATTTAGGCCCATTTTGTAATCTATAAATAGATAGGCAATGTAAGAATCAAAAGAGGTTTTTGCTTAGTGCACTTGGTGATTGCTTAGTGCAAGTTGGCTACAATGCTAAGAGTTGGATCTATGTGATCAAGTATTGTAAGGATCTGTGCATTTTGTGTAAGACTTGCAGAGTTGAGTGAAATTCCCTGTGAGAGACTGTAGAAAGCTTTGTGCTAAGTGAAAGGAAGAAGGATCTAGCGAGCTACACATATCTTTTGTCCTGTGTGAAGTAAGGGTCATTGAAGCTCTATGCTATATCTACTTGACCAAGATAATATAAAGAAGACTCTGTGGACATAGTCCCAGGGTGGGGGTGAACCACGGTAACTGTGTGTATAATGGTTTGTGCTTCGCTCTTGTGTATTTATCTCTTTCTTGGCTAAGTGCTTGATCTAATTAAGTAGATCTAGTTATGCTCTGTGTTGTTGATGAATTAATGAACATTAGATCTGATATATGAGATGCTTAGTGCTCGATCAATTGAATCTAACATATATTTTTGTGGATAAGTACTGAATCATTCTTAGTATAAATATTCACTGCGATGCTCTGTGAATTCTACGAAGTCTATTAATGAATGTATGTTAAGGAATATTGATGCTAAGTGCATTGTAAGAAATATAACCACAGATCTGTGTCCCAGCTAAGGTTGCAGACACCTGAGTCCTACAACTACCCTTGCCTCTACCTCGAGTGAGACTTCATCTGCTTCACAAGTGTTGCTAAAAGGGCTGGTAGTTAGGGATTTGTTGTTGCACTCTTGAGCATTGAACCCTGGGTCTTCCCCTGTGCCAACAAATGGGTCATGGAAATGGAACCATTTGTTGGCACAGGGGTAGACCCAGGGTTCAATGCTTAAGAGCGCACCATCAAAGCCCTAACTACCGACCCTTTCGACAACACCTGTGAAGTATATGAAGTCTCACCCGAGGTAGAGGCAGGGGTGGTTGCAGGACTCAGGTGTCTGCAACCTTAGCTGGGACACAGATATGTAGTTATCTTTCTTACAGAGCACTTAGCATCAGTTATTCCTTAACATACATTCATTAATAGACTTCACAGAAGTCATAGATCATCACAGTGAATATTTATACTAAGAATGATTTAGTACTTATACACAAAAATATATGTTAGATTCAACTGATCGAGCACTAAGAATATCATATATCAGATCTAATGTTCATTCATTCATCAACAACACAAAGCATAACTAGATCTACTTAATCGCATCAAGCACTTAGCCAAGAAAGAGATAAATACATAAGAGCGAAGCACAAACCATTATATACATAGTTACCATGGTTCACCCCCACCCTGGGGTTACGTCCACAAATTATTCTTTATATTATCTTGGTCAAGCAGTTATAGCACAGAGCTTCAATGACCCTTACTTTGCATAGGACAAAAGATCTGTGCAACTCGCTAGATCCTTCTTCCTTGCACTTAGCAAAAATCCTTCTACAGTCTCTCATAGGGACTTGCACTCAACTTTGCAAGTCTTACACAAAATGCACATATCCTTACAATACTTGATCACACAGGTCCAACTCTTAGCACTGTAGCTAACTTGCACTAAGCAATCACCAAGTGCACTAAGCAACAACCTCTTTTATTTATTACATTGCCTATCTATTTATAGATTACAAAATGGGCCTAAACGTGGGTAAACCCACGGGATGACATCCATTTCCCGTTACATCAACTCAAAACCCTAAAATGGACCCAAAAATAGGTCTTGCTTCCTTAATTTCCTCTTGGCATTGCGCTCCATCTTTGGAAGGCTATTGCAGTCCCCAAAAGTGGTCAATTATGACCAAGTACTCTTAGACATGGTCAAGGGCCAACAAGCACAATAACAACTGATTCACCCCCGCCTCTCAGTTGTCTAAAAATTGGTATTAGAGAAAGTTCCCTTTAGTTAAGGGTAGATCCTATAGCTTAAACATGAATAGCCATGAAGGAACTTCAACCAACAAGCTCCCTCTGCTCAATGGAACAAACTTTGCCTTTCAGAAAGGTAGGATGAGAAACTACATAATGGCTTTAGGTGCATATGTCTGGAATGTGGTAGAGACTGGTTATGTAAAGGTAGTTGTACTAGCTAATAAGGATGACAAGACATAATTCAACTTCAATGCTAAGGATATGAATGTTATTTTGAGTGGGCTTGCAGAAGAAGAATTTGTAAAAGTTATGCACTTAGAGTATGCCAAAGGAATGTGGGACAAAATCATTAGCAGTTATGAAGGTAATCAGAAGGTAAAGGATGCCAAGCTTCAAACCTACAGATTACAGTTTGAACAACTAAAAATGAAAGAGGATGAAATTTTTGGGAAGTACTTTCTGAGAGTTGAAGAACTAGTAAATCCAATGAAAGGACTTGGTGAAAAAATTGAGGAAGCCTCATTAGTTCATAAAATATTGAGATCTCCCCAGACAGGTTCAACCCAAAGGTCTCTACTATAGAAGAACTTAATGATCTAAAAGCTCTTCCTTTTGATAAAATTCTAGGAACATTGACTGCATATGAAATGAGGATAGGTAAATATAAATACACCTCTAGAGAAGCATCATTTAAATCAGATAAGAATGAGGATTCTGAGCCTGATGAAATTGAAGCAAAATTTGTGAGAAGACTAAAGAAATGATTAGAAAAGTACCAAGGCAAGTTTCCCTTCAAAATTTTTAACTATGGAAAGATAGGTCACTTTGCATCTAGATGTCCACACAAGAAGAAGGACCAGAACGCTGAAGGTGAAGAGAAGTACAAATCCAAGAGATTTGATAAAAATAAGAGTTTATGTGTAAACGATGATGACTCTTCAAGAGACACAGTTAGTGACTCTTCTTGTGAAGATAAGGTTAATGAATTTATGCTTATATCCAAAGAGGATTATGATAATAAAGGCACATGAAGTGATTTTAATGATGAAGAAGATATGGTTGACTTGGAAGGAGAACTGATCAGTGCCTTAGAAGATATTGATAGACTCAGAATTAAGAAGAGAAAGAAAAAAAAATTGCTGATACAGTTCGAGAAAGACATTAAAAAAAATGATGAAGACTTTGGCCTACTAAAAGTGGAATTATAAGAGGAAAAGAAAATCGAGGACATTCTGAAACAACAGTTATCAGAGAAGAATACAAGATGTGAAGCCTTGGAAGAAGAGGTAGTAAAAACCAAAAAAGAGATGGAGAAGTTTAAAGCATTGTATGTCCAAAATCTTCCAAGCATTAAATCTTGGACATAACTAAACAACATTCTGAGCAAACAAAGATCCCCTTTGTTGAATACTAGTTTAGGTTATGCAAGTGGTTCAAATAGTAAACAACCAGAAAGCAAAGATCTAGTAAAGATGATCAAGTTCCAAGTCAATAGACAATTAGACCATGTGAGTACTTTGTCACCAAAAGATAATAAAGATAAGGTGATCCCTGATAAAAAACAAAGATATCAAAATATGGAGCAACAAATGCCAAGAATAAGGCCATCCTTCAGGTACCGAAATTTCTTCCATGGTTACTGTTTTTTCTGCTCTAATTTTGGTCATAAGATTTCCAATTGTCAAATTAATTTTATAGACATGCAACTGAGGAGGTCAAGAAATAAACAATCTTTGCTACATAGAACTAAACAACCAATGAGTAGACAATGTTGCACCAATCACTTTGACCGATTGAACGATGAGATCGAATGCTATAATTGTCATAACTTCAGCCACAAAGTTGCAAACTTCCATCTGAATAATTACAAAGAATATCCAAGGATAAAGATCTTATCTAGAAATGCCAGCACATGGAAAAATAAATATAGTGGAAAATGTGGTCTAGTACTTTCATCTCAAAAACAAAAGGACTCCTGGGATATAGATAGTGGATGTTCCAAGCACATGACTGGAGACAAGTATAAACTTTTGTCTATAAGTAAAATAAAAACATGAAATGTGACCTTTGGAAATGATGAACCAGGTAAAATCAAGGGTAAAGGGATGGTGAGATTAAGTAATGGAAAAGGAGATTCCCAGGATGTTCTTCTTGTAGATGGTCTAAAACATAATTTTCTCAGTGTAAGTCAAATGTGTGACAGAGGTTGTGAAGAGGTGCTCACATCCAAATATTGTAAGGTAAAAAATGTAAACTCAGGACAAGTGGTGGCTAAAGGCATAAGGAAAGCTAATAATGAATGTGTGTTGAAAGAAGATAGAGAAGAGTGTAATCTAAGAAAACATGATGAAAGCTGGTTATGGCATAGGAGATTTGGACATATAAATTGTGACCACTTAATCAAGCTCAAAAATCTTGAGGCAGTAAAATATCTTTCAAAATGATCAAAGCCACAAGACTCTGTGTGTAAACCCTGCCAAGAAGGAAAGCTAACCAGGACACGACTTAAATCCAAAGACGTCTACTTCAAAAGAGAAACCACTCCAATTAGTCCATATGGATTTATGTGGACCATCAAGACAGGAAGGCACATGGAAAGAAAACTACTTCATTCTGATCATTGATGATTACTCCAGACTCACTTGGGTTGCTTGTCTCAAAGGAAAGCCTGAAGCATTTGAGAAATTTAAAATATTTAAAGTTTTAATTGAGAATCAAACATGCAATAGGTTAAAGGCAGTAAGATAAGACAGATTAGGAGAATTTATGTCAAGTGATTTCAAGGAATTCTATTATAAACATGGGATCAAGAGAGAATACACAATCCCAGGAACTCCACAACAAAATGGAGTAGTTGAGAGGCAAAACAAAACAATTTAGTAAATGGATAGGTCAATGATGAATGAAAATAACATTGGTCAAACTTACTGGGTAGAAGAAATACACACAACAATCCATATTCTTAACAAATCCCACCTCAGACCACATAGTGACAAGACACCTTATGAACTGTGGTATGGAAGACTTGCTTCAATCAAACACTTCAAAGTATTTGGGAGTAAGTGCTACATAAAGAATAATAATGAAAATCTTGGCAAGTATAATGACAGGGATGATGAAGGCATCTTCTTAGGATATGATACCAATATTAAAGGATATATATGCTTTAATAAAATATTGCATAAATTAGTTGATTGCATTGATTTAAAGGTTGATGAAGGAGTCCTAGTAAGAGAGGCGAGCAATATTGAGTCTACTACAGAGGACACAGCTAAAGCTGAAGATGAATAGGTCCAAGAATAAAAAAATGAAGACTCTGAGTCAGATGAAGATACAAATACTCAGGTAGAATCAAATCAGAAAACAACATCAAATCCTTCCTCCAGAATTACTCAAAAGAATCATCCTGCAAGTCATATAATTAGTGAGAAAGACAAAGGTGTACAAACCAGGAGAAGGATAATCAAAGACAATGAGAAATCACATATAGCCTTCATATCCATGGTGGAACTCAAGAAATTTAATGAATCCAGTAAAGATGTAAATTGGATAAAATCAATGAATGAGGAACTGGACCAGATTGAAAAGAATGACACTTGGGAACTCGTTCCTAGGCCAACAGATAAAAAAGTAATAGGATCAAAATGGGTCTACAAAAATAATATGAATGAGCAATTAAATATTGTAAGAAATAAGGCTAGATTGGTCTGCAAAGGATATGCTCAAATAGAAGGAATCGATTTTGATGAAACATTTGAGCACGCAGAAAGATTAGAAGTTATTATAATGTTTCTTGCCTATGCTTGTCATAAACAGTTTAAAGTCTATCAAATGGATGTCAAGTCATGTTTTGTATATGGAGATCTAAAAGAAGAAGTCTAGATGGAACAACCAGAGGGTTTCCAACTGTCAGATAAGCCTGACTTTGTATGCAAGCTGAAGAAAGCCTTATATGGGTTGAAAAAATCTCCTTGTGCCTAGTATTATAGACTAGATACATATCTTAAAAACAAAGGGTTCAAGAGAGGAACAATTGACATGAATATATATATCAAAACAAAGGGTAATGATTTTCTCATTAGGTTGGTATATGTACATGACATCATCTTCGGTAGTAATAATGCTTGATTGGTACAATGGTTTTCTTCTGCCATGCAGTCTGAATTTGAAATGTCTATGACAGGGGAACTATCATTTTTCCTTGGTCTATAAATTACTCAGAGGTCTGTAGGAATATTTCTTTCTCAAGAAAAATATCCAAGAGAAATGTTGAAAAGGTTTCAAATGGAAGATTCTAAACCTATGAGTATAGCTATGGTCATTGGATGTAAGTTAAGCAAGGATGATGAATCACCTGATGTTTATCAAAGTTCATATAGATCTATGATAGGCATCCTATTGTACATCACAACATATTGTCTAGACATAATGCATGTTGTTGGAATGGTAGGAAGGTATCAGTATGCACCTAAACATAATCATTTGTTAGCTGTCAAAAGAATATTCAGACACTTGAAAGGGACAATGACCTATGTCCTATGGTATCCTAGGAATTAGAATTTTCAACTATCAGTCTATTTAGATGCTGATTGGGTTAACTATGTGGATGGAAGGAAAAACATGAGTGGAGGTGCATTATTCTTAGGAGATTCCCTTGTAGCATGGTTGAGAAAGAAGTAAGGTTCCATTTCCTTATCAACTACAAAAGATGAATTCATTGCAGCTGCCACTTGCTGTACGGAAGTATTGTCTGAGATTGAGAAATGCCTTTTGGTCAGGCCTATGGTAACAACTTGTGGTCATGTGAAAGGAATGTGCTTAGCTAGAAAAACAAGAATTCACTGTGTAGTTTTCTTAGAAAGGGAAAAGGAACCAAAGGCATGAGTGTGCAGAGGTTTTTTGGGTAACTTCCATAAACCATTGATTGTTTCTACAATATAATTTGAAGAGGATTTAGGGTGATTGCCGGAAAATTTGAAGAGACTCAAGGTAGCTATCAGTGGAATGAAGAGACAATCGACATATTGAAAAATGTCGAATATTGTTACTTCCAGTGATGCCAAAATAATCTCAGGATGAATGGCCATTGATGGTGAACATACTGAGCATAATTGTCAGAGAATACAAAGAGTTTCCAGGATGATATGGTAGAGGACTCGACCTATGAACAACATGCAGAACATAGAAGAGAGGCAGTGATCTGTGTTAGCTTTTGCATGTGAGAATAAGGTGGTTGTGTAGAGGAACAAAAGAGTATATAAGAGGTGCAACACATAGAATGAAAGGATGAAACATAGTATGAAATGAAGCAGAAAAGATGAGCAAAGAGACTGGTATGCGTGGAGGAGAACACGGATGTAGGTAGAGTAGAGCAGTGTAGAAGAATAATTATGAGACTAGTAAGCTATTGATAAATACTGTATCACTGTAATAGATTCCAGCAAGCAAAGATTTATATTTTAGGTGGTAGGGTGGTGCTAGGGAGGACTATTTTCCTTAGATTTTCAAGTGGGTGATTGAACACAGGGGGCTGTAGCTTCCATATGGTTGAAGCTAGAAAAACCAGGGTGGTAGGGTAGTGCAAGGGAGAACTATTGTTCTCTGTTATGCAGGTTGGTGCCTGTGTGACTGGAAGTTGGTGCTGGAACACTTAGAGAGTTGGTGCTTCCTTCTAGTGGGTGCTAGAGAAACTAGAGAGTTGGTTCTCTCAACAAGTTGCATATTGTAAAACAAAGGTGGTAGCCTCACAATGAGTTGGTGCTCATAAGACTGATAATGTACAGAAAATAAAGACTACTTATCATATCAAGAAGAAAAGGTTTTCTCCCTTTATGGGTTTCCTTAGGAATATATGTCTCTGTGTGCTTCATGTTTGTGTTTGATGTTGAATACTCAATTGCTTACTTCCATGCATGATTGTGATCATCATTGAGTGTTCTGTAATGATTTTAAAATGGTTATAATTGTTTAAGCATAGTAACAATTGATTCACCCCCCCTCTCAGTTGGCTAACATTATCAAGCTATGGTGTCCAGGTATTGTTGAAGATCAATTAAGGTTTTGTCTTATATTTTCATAGCACGTGGTGTTGCAAACTGTGGTTTCTTCCACCTGTCGGCCCCTTTACCTCTGCTACCAAAAAATTCTTAGGCATCTACATATTGTCAGTTTCCTCCACCGAAATTGAGTCATCTGTTATCAGATTTTTTGTGCCTAGTTATCCCTTGTCTCTTTCTATCCATACTACACTATAGAAACCACTACAAAACTACGCTACAGATTCCCTGTTCCATCACTGCAAATTCTGTGTCAACGTAGTGTCATCATTTATGCTCACATATCCAAAGTTGTCTCTTTTCCTTCACAATGCCATCCTATAGTTTTATCTCAAAGTCTATTTGCAGTGAAAGTTTAGGAGCCTTTTCCTTAAAATGATGATGAGCCTATATGGTGTCTTGATGTCAACGTAAAAATTGAATAGTGTAACCTCCTTGCATATCATTTCTCATAGGATCTTCTTCCCCTTTTTTAAGACATCAAATAATTCGCTTATTAGTTCAGAAGTAAATTGGAGGAAAGCCCTGAAAGACCAAATAAGGACCACCTTTCAAAACTTAAAGACTTTTTTCTTTGTTTGGTTTCCTATACCTATCACAAAATTACAATGTTGACCTCCTGCTTCTATCAATGGATACACCTCAACAAAAGAAATATCAAAAGGGTGGGAGTGTAGTCAGGACTGAGCCTTCTGACATGAACCTATTTGATGCTAAGCCTTTGATCAGGGAGGTCCTCCAAAGGGATGGTTGCTTATATTTATATCAAAACATGCAGAGGGGACACCCTGAAGTAGCCAATGATTTTTCTTTAAACTTTGATGGCACTAAGAACAAGGTAGGAACCCTTGAGTTGGAGGTATCTGAGGCCACCATTGCAGTAGCCATTGAGATACCAAAAAATGGTTAAAGGTAGTTCAAATATATGACTCTCAATGTATTCTTTTCTAAGGATTTCCTCAAGCTAGATCATTAGAAAGATAATTTGTTCAAGGGAGTGCCTAGGAGCCACTTGGTTGAGGGTTTTGACAAAATGTTGAAAGTTATCCAAAGGTATTTTACATGTGAGGGTAGATTCAACATGATATACTAGTACCACATTAGGATTTTTCTACACTTCACATGAAAGGATTTGATGAATATCCCTTTCTATCTATTTAGAAGAATGGAAAAAATGGTTGATAGGGTCCAAGCCAAGTCCAAGGCTATGGACACTAGTGTTTTCCACTTAGGGTTGATTAGGATGCTTGTAATGGAAGAGTTAAAGAAAAGAAACCTCACTTGGGAAAAATTCATTATCTCTGCTAATATACATATATATGTAGCCTCCAACCCTCAATCCAGGGTGTAGAGCCCTTTGCCAACTAGTAGTGTTTCCCAAGAAGAAACAAGAAAAAAGAGAAAGAGCAACCCTATTGCCCAAGACAAGGAAGTTCCTAAGGAAATTGAAGAAGAAGAGAGGGAAGTCCATCACTCCCCACAAAATGAACTTTCACCTCAGCCGACACCTGAACTAGAGGAAGTTCCCTCATCAGCCAAAACTACAGCGAAAAAGGGGAGAAAATTGCATTTTCCTTCATCTACTGCAGTAGTTGAGACAAGATTTAGGAGGCCTTTCACCAGATCATCATCCCATAAGAAAGATGCTGAAACATAAGTCATAACTAAAGATTATGTCCCAAAGAAAGATATGGGTAAAAGTGACATTGTTGGGAAGCCTATTGAGGTCATGACCAAAGATTATGTTCAGAAGAAAGACAAAGGTAAGGGTGAAACTACTGAGAATCATGTTGAAGTCATAAACATCACCACTCCCCTTGATAATCCTACCTTCAATATATTGATCATACAACTCAAGGATGCAAGGAAGGAAGTTGCTCATTTGAAGGGAAAAATATTGACGTAGAGGAGGAAGATGAGTGAACTCATGGACATGTATAATGAAACCCTTGATATGGCTAGGTTTACAATAATATGATTCTTTCCTTTCCATAGGAAAATTCAGAAGTTGTATAGGAAAAACATAATCATACAGTTCGAAAACAGAAAACTTAAATAAGAATTGCATCCCTTTAAGGATGATATATCCCAGAGGAATCTAAATGTTCTAGCCCAAGATGCAATAGGGAGAAGCCCCCCTGCAACAAAAATAAATGTTGCTGCAATAGAGGGAAGTTCTCCTGTAATAAGGAGAAGTTCCATATTGAGAAAATGAAATGGAAAGGATGACAGACCCATTTGTGATGATGATCAAATTTTACAACTTGAAGTTTTGAGGGAAGTGTTATAATTTCACCTATTGAAGGCATATACAGGCTCATTATCCTCCTGCTAAGACTTTTTAGGTTTTTTGAGGTTCATTTCTTGAAACAAAAAAACACAAAGCATTTCCTAGTGCCTGGCACTACATAATCATCCACACAGACTGTTGTACAGATTCACTACCGAAAGAACTGTGGAATCGCCTAGCGTGACATAAAGTTATAGTTCACTATGAAAAGTTGCTGCATAAATGTTTTTACAAGTGGGTTCTATGAAATATTCTACTGAATGCACTATAGAATCACCTACAAAATAGTTTTATAGGGGCAGGCACTACATAATATGCTACCTGTTGTGCTACGAAAAGGTGCTACAAATTGACTATTACATTCAACAGTTTTGAATTCACTGCCTCTTCTTAGCTTTGATGATTTGGAGGGAACCAATGATCAACAGGTGGAAGATGGATCTCAGTGCAAAGGCTTGGAGGACACATCACAATGGAGGATGTGTGCCCAAGAAACAACAAATCATGTCATTTATATCTTGTTAGAGTTGTTTCCAACATGCTCCATGTTTCTAGCAGTCTGTTAGATCCACTTGTACAAATGTTAGATTAATAGCTTTTTGTGGAGAATCCTAGGATAGAAAGGCCAACTCGCATATCAAGCTATTATTTATTGTTTTGGTTATAAATACATGATAATAATGCCATGTTGGGTTCAAATAGTTGAGCAGAGCTCTCTATTTTGTAATATTTTGACTAGATAGAGCTATACTCTGGTTTATGTATGAGATCTGAGATATTTTGATTAATAGAGGTGTTATTGGATAAATCCGTAAGTGCGGACACAAACTGATCTCCCTAGATCCACCTGGATCTAGAACAAATCAAGATAGAATAGGATGCTTTCCTTAAGTTTTAAATATTGAATTTACTAAGAGGCAAAAATCATGGACATACCTTATGATCGCTTCCTATAGTCTTTATTGCTCCCGCTTCGCTCCAGTGCTCTTGTGCAGTCAAGATCAAAACAACACAAACCAAGCAAAGTGATAGAAATAGCATAAACTCAATATAAACCTATGTATGTGATCAAGGAATCATACAATAAAACCCAACAAGCTTTATAGGAAAGAATCATATTACTGTATCATATTAAATGTGAAAGAGAGATTACAACCATGGCCTTGATGTCGTAAGGTCCCTTCCAACTGTCCTTC
>ML804442.1:130430-147574 GCA_009831015.1 Picea engelmannii
TCAATATCACTTTGTGAGAGACATGATTGAAGAAAATAAAGTATCAATGATGAAGGTGGACACTTTGAATAACGTTGCAGATTCATTAACAAAATTTGTGAGCACTGAGAAGTTCTCTTGGTGTAGAGGATCCATGGGCATTATTGCCTTGGATTGTTGACTATGTAACCCTGTAACCCCCTGTGTGCAAAGAAAACAACAAGTGGGAGAGTGTTGGGTATGTGTTATATTCTTTGCACGAGTAGTAGTGTCTGAGCGTCTATGCTGGGCATGCAGGGGGGCGGAGCCCCCCGCGTGGGGGTTCTGGGGTAGCGCCCCCAATTTTTTTTTTTTGGGCCGACATATTTTCGCCGGGCCGACATATTTCCGGGACGACATATTTCCAGGACAACATATTACCGGGACGACATATTTCCTGGACCACATGATATTAGGTGGTTTTTTTCGGCACATGGTTTTTTGCCGATGGTTTTCTATTTTCGATTAAGGAATTAGGGTTTTGGACTAATCCAGGTCAATGGGTTAGGGTTTTGGATGTCGCTGGCTCCTATATGTATATTGTATTGTAAACAATGTAACACAATGTATGAATATAATATATGCTAGTTTCCCGGTTTGGGTTTCCAGGTGAAAAATCTCTGTGTAATGTTTGTATTTGCCATTGTATCTTTTCTGTTCTTTTATGAATATCAGTTTGCAGTAGATATTGTACAAGGTTAGAATTTACAAATTTAACATCTCTTCTAATAATAATTTCATTACAATGTGGTTGAAGAAGTCTATAACCTTTGACATATTCAGAATAACCAAGAAACATACACTTCTCACTTTTAGGTTGCAATGCTTTCCTTTTCTCATCAGGAATGTGAGCCCATGCTATACTTCCAAATACACATAAGTGACTTACATATGGTTTAATTTTAGTCCAATATTCTTCCGGTGTTATATTTTTAAGATCCTTTGTGGGAGTGTGATTTACTATGTAATTTTCACAGTTGATGGCTTCTGCCCAATAATTTAGATTTAATCCCTTAGATTGGATAATACAATTAGCCATTTATTTTAATGTGCAGATATTTCTCTCAACAATGTCGTTTTGTTGTGGTGTATATGGAACAATGTTCTACATTTGGATGCCTTGTGTAGTGCAATAACTTGTAAAATTATTTTTCACATATTCGCCTCTATTATATGTTCTTAACCTTTGAATTTGATGTCCAGATTGCTTTTCTACCAGGGCCTTGTAAGCCAGAAACTTGTGAAAAACTTCGATCTTAAGTTTTAATAAGTAAACCCAAGCACATATGGAAAAGTCATCAATGAAAGTAAAGAAATAATTTCACCTAGAAACCAAAAAAAAGAAGGAGAATAAAGTCACTATGAACAAGCTGCAAAGGGCCCGAGGCATGCTAAGAGGCACATTTGTCAAAACTATCTTGATCATTTTTTCCGAGAACACAACCGACAAAAACACCATCTCTTCATGAAACAAGAGGAAGACCAATCACCATCTGTTGATTACATAGTTGATGAAATGAGCGATAGTTTAGATAACCAAACCGCTCATGCAAAATTTTAATCAGGTCATCACAGAAACAAAAATTGATGAAAAAGATGATGAACCAAAGTTGTCAAACTTGTACAACCTGGTAATATCATCAACAATTTCAGTTGCAAGAACATGCTTAGGATCTTTTATATCCTTGATTACAACTTGGTAAGGTGAAAACTCTACGGTTTTACCTTCACTTGAATGAGTGATTTCATATAATGATAGAAGGTTACAAGAAAGACTTGGAACACATAACACATCATTGAAATGACCATTATCTACTTGAACTGTTCGAGATCCTACAACACTAAGAGATCTATCATCACCAACAAATATTTTCTTGGCGTTACATTCATTTAGAGAAGAAAATATGTCTTTATCCTTAGCCATATGATAATATTCTCTAGAATCAATAATCCATTCATCAGAAGAATGCATTGAAGGAGAACTCAGAACCAGAAAGTGCATTTCCATGAGAATAAGAAGAAGTAAAATCAACATTGATGTTGTGCTTCTTCATCACTGCTTATAAAGAGAACATATTCTTGAAACATTTGGACTCATCATGACCATCTTTATCACAAAAGTTGCAATGTCTGTCAGTCTTCTTAATTTTAGATTTTTATCCTTTGTCACCATTAGGAGTTGAAGCTGTTTGAGTGGGTTTGGGACCCTTATGTTGCTTTTTGTTGTGGCGAGGATGTTGCTTCTTGGGATTCTTGGGTTTATCTTTCTGCTGGGTGACTAAGGCTTTGTTGGAGGTACGTGTAGTTTTGATCACTCCAAGTTGTACAAGCTTATCTTTCTCTCTAATCAAAGCATCACAAAAGGACTCAAGAGTGGGTTTTTGATAAGATTTCCCTAGAGCCTCTCTCATGGCATAAAAGGTAGATACAAACACAGAATATGCACTACCTAGCTTAGAAAGAATAGTATAGATGCAGTTCTAATCCTCCAGCTTTATCTCACATTCTTCACATAAAATTCCAAGTGTTTTAAACTTAGATAGATAGTCTTCAATGTAAGAAAAATTATTTGGACTTAAAGTTAGTATTTTATTTTATGACTGATGTGCTCGAATAATATTGTGTTTACCAAACACAGATTCAATCTTTTACCAAGATTCATCGGGGTCATCAATTTCTTAAAGGTGGAATCTTAAATCAGGAGAGATGGACATTCCGATCAGTCCACGTGCTTTTTCACTCCTATTAGCCCATTTGAATTTATTATCAGCATCAGTGGATTATTTTTCCTTTCCCAAGGTAATCTGGTACAAGCCCTTACTTCTTAATAAATCCTCCATATGGGATTTCCATTGGAAGTAGTTGGTGTTGGTAAGAAAAAAATTACTGGAAGAAGCCATATTAAATATGTATATAATATGGATTTAAAAACTTAAACTAATAATCTAGATGGAAAGATCTCAAAATAATTAGGCAGTTTTAAGAAAAATGACACTGAAAACAAACTTCATATGTGAAAGTTATGCCCTTTTAAAAAAAGACATAAACAATAACCAAAGAACCACCTGGTGGTGATACCCCTCCAAAAAACCTCACTTTTACAAATAAGTTGCTTTATGAAGTGACCCAATTTTATAAAATAAGTGGGGATCACTTTTACAATGAAGTTACTTTATAAAAGAAAGTTGCATGCAAAATAATTAACTCTAAAATAAAATATTAAAGCTACTTATAGTGATTCACTTTTATACTTGAAATGAAATACACTTTACAATGGAGCATGAAAATTTTCAAAAAAAGTAACAAAAAGAGAGACTTGAACTCAAGACTGTTACACATTGTTTTGGTTACACATTATTTTGGTCATCTTAGTGATCCATTGACAACATGTGTACATGTTCCCAAAAAATCATGTCTTCATGAGGAAAGTGACTAAATTTCTCTTCTCAAAATCCCTGTTAAGGAAGGTCGTCGCAGGCTGCATCATAAGCAGGGTGTGAAGATTCTTGGTTGTCACATTCTTCCCTAAAACTGGTTTGCGACGTCTCCGCAGGTTGCTCTATAGCTAGGGTGCGATGATTTCAAAAGGCTAAGAAAAAGTTGAGCTTCATGAAAGTTCTAGAATGGGATCTTCTAGAAGATGAGGTGGAATTCATATGGTTGGGATCCTACTCACTTCTTTGATTTGGTGGGATCATCCTAATCTCTTTAACCATATCTCTTTCCCCTATATAAGGAGGGATTTGTCATGGAAAAGGTTAAGCAAGAAAGTAAGATTATTGAGGGTTAAATTGGCTAAGATTGTATGGAGAATTCTGCATTGAATCATTCGTGAGAGCTTCATTTTAGTTCATCAAGTCATTGTAGATCTTCTTCATTCAAGATTGGAGCAAGTGTGTGTGTTGGAGAAAAGGGTCATCGGAAGGGGACCTTGCAACATCAAGGATTTGGTTGTAATATCCACTTTCATTATTATATAACACAATGATATGTTTCTTTCCCATAAAACGCATCTTGTTTTATTGTATGATTCCTTGATCACATACATAGGTTCTCATTGAGTATATTATTGCTTTCACTTTGGTTGGATTGTGTTCCCTTGTAGATCCAATATCACAGGAGCACTAGACTGAAGCTAGGATGACAATGGAAAGATGAAGCGATATTTAAATGGTATGTTTCCCATATCTTGCTACATAGTAAACTCAATGATTAGAGCTTAGGGAAAGCATCATGTTCTGTTCTGTTTTGTTCTAGATCTAGGTGGATCTAGGGAGATCTGTTTATGTCTGCATTTACCGATAAGTCCCATAAACAAATTGGCAACCATACTGGGGATGCGACCTCCTTTTGATTTTTTTCTTCCCATTTTCCTTTAGCCTGCCTTCCTCTAATAATTTTCATTCTCTGAGTATGTGGGTGATCCATGCAGACTCCTTGGGCTTAGAAGTGCCTTTATATTTTTTTATCTTTCTTCCAAAATTTTCAAATTTACAGAGATCTTCGCACTGCACCTTATTGATAGCCTGCGACGACCCTGAGACATCGCCCTCTTCTTAGCCAATCCAGTGAGATGAAGTTGCACTCTGCGTCGCCAGTGGCCTGTGACAACCATTACTCATCGCACTGTGTCCCATGCCTAGCCTGCAATGACTCTTGTAGGTTTTGATGGAGTGAGTCATTCTGTATTTTACCACCTAGATTTTTCTTAGAAGCTTGGGGTGAAATTCCTATGCCCATGTTTGATTGATTCCCACGTTTAAAGTTTGCCTGCGATTGGTTTTAAGTGATTGAAAGTCTTTCTTTGCATTTGGCAAGTTTTTTTCTTTTGCTCATTGTCACAAGGATATAATCTCAAATCTTCATCCGGGTGCTTGTTTGACAAAACATCTTTGGTTTGTTTTGAGTTTTGGATTCATTTTTCTTGTCAGTTTGGTTGTTGATTAAGAAACATTTTTGCTTACTTATGTCAAGAGTTTTTCTTGTCTTTTTCGTTTTTGTCTACAATACGAATTTGAATTGGGAATTGTGTTGAGAATGTCTTGATTTTCCTAGATTACATTTTCCTTCCGTTATCACATCTCTGATTTTTTCTTGGAAAGGAAGAATTGAATTCATTTATTCTTTTAGTAATCTCTTATAAGAAAATTTTTACATTCAAAATATTTATAAAGAGAAGAAATTGGAAAATTTGTAGTTCATGATTGTTTGGAATTGTGTTCATTTGGAATTAAGAAATTGCAATTGGTAGCTTGTTGTAGTTCAAAAGAAATACCTTCTCCCTACTGTAACTAGAGTTCATTGAATTGAAAATTGCACATTCATATCTTTTTGCATGTTATTGGTTCTAGGTCACAACATCAATAGTTTCATTTCCATCTCCTTATGGAGTAAGTAATAACCTCTAAAACACAACATAAATTTAAAATTTATTAGTAACTTTTATTTTCTAGGGCTCTTTTTAACCAACGTTAGCTAGGATAGCGCTTTGGAATAGGTTGTAAGGCACACTCTCCAAAGTATCAAAACACACAATAGTATCTTGTGGTAGGCATAATTCAAATCCAATTGCTACATTTTGTCTTGGGAAGCCCTTCTCACACAAGGGCCAAACCTGAGGTTGCATTAAGGCTGGAAGAGTTACTCACCCTACTTTGTTGGTCTTGGTGTAGAGATTGTGCATATTATGGGGGTTGCTTGAAGGTATAACCAATATTATGAGTGGAAGACTTTCAAGTTGATTTTGGGATAGATACCCTACCTTTGCGCGTCGATCAAACTGTCGAATGTTTCCCCAGGAATAACCAATGTAGTTGGTAACCTTAGTAGCCTATCTATTTAGGGTCTTTATAGGAGGTGACTGTGAAGGGGAAAATCTTCACAGTACCTGTAATCGACGTTGGCCAAAATCACTCGAGCTCCTTGGAGGGTATACCCATGATTATGTGTGGGAACTTGCACCAGGGAATAAGTCCATTAAGCAGGTCGTCAATGTAACTTTTCCACCCACTTATCCCAGTGCCTTCTTGTCTTGATTTTGCAACGTTGGATTTCATCACCAACTAGTGACTTAAAAATAAGAAGGTTTGTTTGCTTGGTTTGATTCCTATATTTTATTAGTGAGTGTTGTTTTTTTCCTCTAGTCGGCCATAGATTTTCTTCGTTCTCTGCTCGGATCAAGATCCGAAAGGTTACCAAACCTTGCCTCCTAACTCACCAGAAGGCTCTCCAGAGGGAGTAGTCAACAACAAGGTAGCTTATGAAATTGGGAGCACACACTCTTTAGAAGGATTTTGGATTGTTTTAGATTATTTAGAGGCGTTCAAACTTCCCCCTCTCAAACCAGACATGTGTATACTTTGCATGAATTCATCTAGAGAAATTGTTGTAGTTGATAATAATGAAGTACCTACCGGACCTAACACAACATATGGAGTAGAGGATCCACTTTTTCACAGTGAATCATTTAGGACCCCGACTCACACTACCGTAACTTCCATTCCTAGTTCTATCCCTTTGAAAGTGTGTGACCTTTACGGTAACCTAGGAGAAAGTCTTGATAAACCTATGGCACCACAAGTGCCTGGGATGTCTATTACCTATACGGTACCCTTAGAACATTTTACTGGTGCTACTAGTAGTGTCACCACCATTTCAGACCAATTGTTGATTGGTTCTCACTCGATTCCTACTCTTTAGATGACTCATTCTACTATGGTTCCAAAAGATACCACGATTCCTACCGGAAATGTGGTTATCTACCAAGATCCAATTAGGATACCACTCCCACCGAGACCAAATACATCACTTCCCCCATGGGTATAGAGATTTGAATACTTCCATTTCTATCCATACCCAGGTTCCATCCGAAGGCTCTGGAATTTTCATTCCTCTTGGGTATAACGTTGTTGTTGGTTTTGTTCCTACACCCACCCAGGTTCTCTTTGGAGGGTATTATGTTCCTCCTCCACCTTTTCTTAGAGGATCTAGCCCTAGTGGCTCCAATCCTCTTGAATGCACCAATATTTCTATCACTTCTGGTTTCCAGATTCTTGTTGGAGGTCAACCTCAGATTGGGGCACAACCTCAACTTGGGGGGAAACCCCAATTTGGGGGGAAACCTCAGATTGGGGCACAACTTAAAATTGGGGGGAAACCCCAATTTGGTGAACAACCTCAGATTGGGGCACAACCTCAACTTGGGGGGCCACCTCATGTTGGAGTCCATAACCCTCTGTATGGACAGAACGCACCTGTGGTACCATATCTACCTTGGAATCTTCCTTTCCAAGAAAATACACAACCATCTGGGGGAAAACATCCTCAAGTTAAATATTTTGTACCCCCTAACCTAGGTCAACCATATCCAGGTTATTTGAATCCCACTTAGGGTCCAAACGTTCAACCTAGTTTTCCTTTTCAAGGTAACCCTCCTAATCAATCCAACCCTATGGGCTATGTGCCTTAGAATCCTCCACAACTAAATCTGTTAGGACTGTCCCCTTATTTGCATACTTCTTATGGTCCTACTGGTATACCTACAGGGCTTCCCCCTCAAAATTACTAGTTTCCACAAGTGAACCGACAGTTACCTTTCCTGGCCACTTTGGATTTACCTGATCTGTCTAGGATTTTGAATGATCCTATATTACATTCTCCTTACTGGCCCGTCATACCGACCAAGTTACCATATGACATTCCTAAATTTGATCGTCAAGAAAGAGAATATCCTAATAATCATGTTATGAATTTTCATCTATGGTGTTCATTCAACTCCTTGATGGATGACTCCATCAGATTATGACTTTTCCAATGAACTCTCATGGGTTCGACATCAACATGGTACATCGAGTTACCATGAGGTTTATTCAATGATTTTAACACCCTAGCCATGTAATTTTTGAAACATTATCAGTTACCAATTCGATACGAGACAAGAAACAAAATTTTAAGTTCTTTCAAGCAATCCTCATCCACTCATATTTATGATCACATCCATGAGTGGAGCAGGAGAAGACATCTATTCAAAGTTCCCCTTCCTGATCAACTATTAGCTGAGTGGTTTACCAAATCAATCATTGGACCTATCGCTCATGATTTCGCCATGGATGGTGTTTTCACTAAAGAGTAGGTGATTAGTCGTGCTCAATATCTTGATCTTGTTTATTCACAAACAAGAACACTTTATGATTTGATCCCTGAAGCTCCTCATCCTTCAACAAACCCTACCCCAAAACCTCCCACAACTTCTCATGCTACTGATGGTGTGATTGACACCATCCACGTTGAGACCCATTCAACCCAAGCCGGTCACACCAATCCAAAATCTAATAATTCTAATGCACAAAATACTCCTACTCCTACTCCTTCCACCGGTAATAGTGCCGAAGTTAATTCTATTCAATCCACACCTACCAGAAAGAATAAAAATAAAAATAAAGGGAAGGGTAAGAACAAGTAGGACAAGAATAATAATCCACAATCTGATAAAGAAAAAAGTAGGACTATTGATGAGAAAGACAAACATAAGCCTCGTTACCCCTGCTTGATTTTTGGTGACAATCATTACATGAAATATTGTCCAAGATGCACCGAGGTTACTAAGTTCCTCCAAGGGAGCGTAAAACCTCCTACACTTGTCATTTTGTCACAAAATTTCCCTTCTCAACAACAAGACCAACTGGTCATTCATGACCAAGATACCCCTTCTACCTCTTCTTATGTCCTTATGTGTACTAGTGATTCTAAAAAAAACGAAGTTGCAGTCACAACTCAAGCCAAAGATTACTCTCTGTTAAAAGAGAAATTTTATGATATACCACCTTTGTTGGTTCAACCTTCTCCTTCAACTTCACCTCCAAATGGTCCTCTTCATCTCGAACAACCGGGTCTCGATATATTCCTTCTCCCTCCTCCCAAGGGAGTTGTTCAAAATTCCGCGTTCAATCCTCATGCATGTGCTGCACAAAACTATAGTATTGTAGAATACCTTGCGCAAACACCCTCTACTATGTCATCTCTTGAAGTCCTTCAAAGTTGTCTTGCTCAACGCAAGACACTGTTAAAGGCCATCAGTGGAATTGATCCCACAGAAACTAATTTAATAATCTTTGACTTGGAAGATCACATTCTAAGGCTTCCTCCTCCGTTATCATTTCAGATCCAAGTTGTTGTTGAAAACAAGAATATATGTAGAATTGTTATTGATGAAGGAGCCTTGACTTGCATTATGTCTATTACTTGTTGTAAAGCCATTAGCTCTCCTACCCTCATAGAATCACAAAATACACTTATGGATTTCAATGGTATAGTATTTAAACCCTACGGTGTTCTTCCCTCGTTGTCTATTACGTTGAAAGGTAAATCGGTCAATGTCAAAGTTGAGGTCTTCGATGCACCTCTTGATTGTAACCTTTTACTTGGTCGTAGATGAATTGATTCCATGCGTGCAGTTGTGTCTACTCTTTTTCGTGTGGTACATTTCCCACACCAAGGAAAGATTGTTACTGTTGAAAAAATGGCCTTCTTTATTTCTAATTCCCGTACTAGCAACATTCATTTCATCTTGAAGAAACCCCCTGGTTACGAGAATGTCAGAGTGGGTCTTTTGAAAGATTCAACTTTGATGGGTACGTTTCCAATCCCACCACCTGATATTCTCCCTCCTTTTGTTGCCTCTATTAAAATGATATCCACCACCATTCGTGAAACCCCTTTTTCATATGACCCATGGGTAGTACCTAGCCCTGGTGATTACTCTCATTACGGTGACAATATGCCTTTAAGTCCGGTCAAATCCACTTACCAACGTATTCAATAGACAACACCCTTCTCTCCTTCTCTCTGTGATTCATCTCCTGATCTATTTCATGTGATATTTCCTACTGATGAGATGATCATGTCAGTCATGTCTATGGAAGACACTCCTTGCGACGATGGGCATCATCCCTCCATTCTCTTTCTAGAACATGACACCATAGAGAGTTACCAACGGATTTTGACTCCTTCAACCATTGTGGTTATTTCTTCAGTTCCTAAGTCATCACATGATGTTTTGTACGAAGGGAACTTGAGAAAAATTTCACCTATCGTCCCTCTCGAAATATCAATTAAACCCGGAGTCATGGAGAATGTTCATATTGGAGCCTCCTGTTTTACTGACGAGGTCCATGAGTATAAATCCATTTTCCAAGAATTCTATGATGTTTTGTCCTAGAATTACGAAGAGATGTCGGGTATCGATCCTGGTATCCTTATACATGAGATTAAGACATACCCATACACTAAACCCATTCGGCAGAGAATTGTCCCAGTGCACCCACGCAAAGCTACTGCTATCAAGATGGAAGTTGAAAAACTTCTTAAAGCTGGATTTATCTATCCCGTGGCTTTGACTGATTGGGTATCCAATCTAGTTCCAGCGAATAAAAAACAAGTTACCATCCACATTTGTGTAGATTATAGGGACATAAATAAAGCTTGTTCTAGGGACAATTACCCAACCCCTTTCGTCGACCAGATCATTGATGACTATGACAACAAAGAAATCTTATCTTTAATGGATGGTTTATTCGGCTATAATCAAATCAATATTTTACTCACGGACCAACACAAGAATGCTTTTATTTTCCCTTGGGGGACCTTTTCCTACCGAAAATTACCTTTTGGTATCAAGAATGTTGGCGCGACTTTTCAACGTGCTATGTCTATGCTTTCCATGATATTAAGCACATCCTGTAACCTTATCTTGATGATATATCGATGCATTCCATGCATCTCTAAGATCACTTGATGCATTTGATGGCCGTTTTCATACGTTGTCGTTATTATCGTATCTGCTTAAACCCACACAAATTCATTTTTTGTGTGGATTCCAACCGACTTCTTGGTTTTATTATGTTGATACACGAGATTCGAGTAGACCCCTTGAAGGTTGAGACTATCCTTAATATACCTCCTCCTTCCACTTTATGCCATCTCCATAGTTTGCAAGGGAAGGCCAAATTTTTATGTTGTTTCATCCCCAATTACATTGAACTGACTTCACTTATCTACTTAAGAAAGGTTATGAGTTTGTATGGGACAATACTTTGAACAAAGCCTTTGAAGCTTTGAAACTTTCCTTAACCTGTACACCATTACTGTTTCCCCATGACTACAGTCATGATTAATTTGTCTACTTAGCTGCTTCAGACTCTACCATCCCCATGGTTTTAGTCCAAGAGGATGATTCACATGATGAACATGTAATATACTATTTGAGTCGAAATCTTATGACCACCAAGACCAAATACGTGCATGTGGAGAAACTGGCCTTGGCAGTTGTTCAAGTTGTCAAATGTTTTTGTCATTATATCATATTACACAAGACCACTATTATTTCCAATTGCAACCCTTTGCAACATATCCTCACCTGAAAACTACTAGGGGGAAAGTACTCCAAATGGATAGTTATTCTCCAAGAGTTTGACTTAGAGTTTGAACGTGCTAAGTCCAAGAAATATTTGGTTTTATCCGAACTGATATGTGACCTTCTCGCCACTCTGAAAAAAAATGTGGAAAAGGATTCTGTTGGCGACAGAAGTCACTCCTGGATTGCTAGCAGGAGCAGAGCCTGACGCCCATCAGTTTTATGTCACAGTGGTTTTTTATGGGTGATCAAATGGACAAAGATTCGGGGAAATTTCACTCTAACTCAAAGACTGGGTCTGGCATGTATGAAACAAAAGAGGTCTTGATCTAACTTCAATCAGTGGGTTGATTAAAATGTGAATAGCTGGAAGATTTGATAAGAAAAGTGAACAAACTACTTCGGGCGACAGGATTTCGGTAATTTGTAGAAGAAAAACTCTGAAAGAGAGATCCTCAGGTTCAGGGCTTCAAGATACTGAAGAAGGGACTTGACTAGATTCTTCAATTCCAAGCCATTCAGCGTTAGGAAAGTCACAAGGGCTGATTAGAGGCAATACGACTGTCACAGTGATCAAATTCTACATCATCCTATAACAGTTGCAACTCGACTATATTCTCCAATTCCGAGCAACTCTAACACATTTTGAACAAAGACATGAAAGAAACTGACATTCATAAGGAAAGAAGTATCAAGAGTTCATACATAACCAGATATAACAGTGCTTCATTAGAACTTCACAACCGGGAGCTCTGCTCAACCATCGATCCTTACAAAATACAAAGACTGAGTCTATATACTCAAAGAAGAACGCCTAGCAGAGGCGTGCCCAGTTGCCCAAGGCTTGGTGTCCCTTCAGTCAAACTCATACTGATATTCTTTTCCGGACACCACCTTAACTACGCATGGCTCCCGCAGGGGGAGTAGTTGAATCAGTAAATGCAGAATTAGCGTGTGCAGACGTCCTCCAGCTAGTCGAGGACTAGGCATGGATTTTCTGAAAGAATGGGTACACAGGACCCTCTCGAGCGGACCAATTACCAGGATATCCATACTTCACACTTAATGAATGAAGAGAGGTCTCAACTACCCCTTCCTGATTTCATTTACTCCAAGCGAAGATCAGAATCGAGGTCGGGTCCGATGGCAACTGGAGGTCGTGACGGGCCTCCCTGTGACTGAAACCCGACACCTTTGGCCTCTTTCGCGCAACTCTTTTTCTTTCCCCAGTAACCATGGGCTGTGACCCTGTGTAAATTTTTTCCCGAATTTCCGATTCTCTGATGCACCTTATGCGCTATCCCATCCGAGCTATACAATGGTCCATGTGACCTGCCACCATATGACCGCAGCCATATAGCTTTCCATCGGGGTTTTGGGGTTTGCGACGTCAATGTGCATGCATCCTACGGACTCACGATTCTCTGATCCCCGATGGCTCATGGCCGTTGACCTATCAAAAGTCAATGCACCTTATGCACTAGCCCATTCGAGCTATACAATGGTCCATGTGACCTGCCACCATATGACTGCAGCCATATAGCTTTCCATCGGGGTTTCGATGTTTGCGACGTCAATGTGCATGCATCCTCTAGACTCATGATTCTCCGATCCCTGATGGCTCATGGCCGTTGACCTGTCAATGGTCCATTCCCCATCGCGAAAACCTGCCACCTGTACTCCACTTGCTCTTGCAGTCCCACAAGCTAACCGGCGGTTGCCGAGATATCGCTTCTCGCGATCTCGCAACTCTGGATGAAAATATTTGTGGCTCCAACTCACGAACCTCCGAGTTCATGATATGCCGATGCCACTTGGAATTGTATCCCTACAAGGATTGACCTTCCGACACCTGTCCCCCACTATGGTCCTTAACTCCGTCGGGAAATCGTGTATCGGGATATCGCAATTCCCGTTTTCATGTGCACGGGACTTTCAGTTCCCTTATCCCCGACTCTGCGGGATCTCTATCCATGCGTCCCTACTAACGGACGGTTATGATCCAGTCGAGAAATCGTGGATTGCGATTCCTACATGCAAGATTTTCTTGTCTTCGAAAACTCCAATTCTTCGATGAACTGAACCCCGACTTTCCTCCTGATGCCTATGCATGTCCTGCCAAGATCAACGACTAGGATCTTCATCGGTATTTCAAGACTCGAAAGGTCTCAGTTCTCTTACCCTTTGAAACCCCGATGACTTCCCCAGGACTCCTCCTCTGCACACTAGGTCTTAACCCCGATGCAACTTCTCGAGATCTAACGGCTGACGGGATTTCGTTGATCTCCTCTGTAAGATTCTGACTGTCGATTTGCTTTGAGGATGGTTCTCAACTACTGAATACAAAACTTTGCCCGCTCGCTTTCTTGACTCACTGCTACAAAATGGGATTCTCTCATGATATGCTCAGGTGCTTCCCGTGCAAACTGCAGACCTGGGTACGCCTAATCCCGAGATAGGAAATATTGCTAACATTGGGCTCCATGGGGGATAGAGTCATCCCTGCGATGCTCTAAGAACTCCTTCCGCAACTTCAGTGCCTTGCTATTGGGCTATGGAGTCACTTATTAGTTCGAAAACATACAAAAAGAAATAAAACAAATAACTAAAAGACAATATTTACAAACAGAGGAGCCGTCTAAGGCTCAAATAAAACATTTTTTCAGAAAATGCCCATTTACTGGGCTGTTGAAAACCTCTTCTCCTTCTAGATCCTGCAACCCATAGGTGTTGTTAGAGAAAATCTTAGAGATTTTAAAGGGGCTGATCCAGAGGGCGTCAAATTTGCTGTGCTTGCCTTTATCCTATCTAGGTGCATCCCACTTAAATACCAAGTCCCCGACCTCGAACTCCTTTTTCTTGACCTTTCTATCAAAAGCCTGCTTGATCTTCTGCTGATGACTATAAGACGCGTCTCTCACTTGTTCTCTGATCTGCTTCACTTCCACTATCTGATGAATTCTTCTGATCATATGATCTGGTTCTCCTTCGTAGTCTTGAAAGAACTTCGCCACAGGTAAGGTGAGCTAAGTAGGAAAAACCACCTCTGCTCCGTAGACTAGTTCAAACGATGAAGTGCCCAGAGACTTATTCGTTGTGACATGATCGGCCCACAAAGAAAATTTCAACTTTGAATCCTAGGCTCTTTTGTTGTCCTCCAACAATATTTTGATGAACTTTATCAGGCTTTTGTTGGAGGATTCCACTAAACCATTTCCCTGGGGGTAGTAGGGGGTGGAGTGAATTAGAGAGATCTGGAACTTCTCACAGAACTTAATTAGAATTTCAGATTTGAAAGAAGCAACATTATCGGTGACGATCCTACTGGGACAGCCAAATCGGGCTATGATATCCTCCAGGAAGTTGATAATTACTTTGTGCGATGCACTCCTGGTGGGGACAACTTCTATCCACTTGGTGAAATAATCTGTTGCAGTCAGGATCCATCTGTGCTGACCACTTTAGGGAGGATGAATTTCTCTGATGAAGTCTAACCCCCACTGCTGAAAAGGTGCTGAAGCTACTATGGGTTTTAATGTCAGCGATTTGAGCTACTGTGTTCCCGAGAAATTTTGGCATTTGATGCAAGCTTTGATCTCCCTGCAAACATCAGGAAATAAAGTGGGCCAGTAATACCCAGCCCGAAGTATCTTGTGAGCTGTGGTTTTCCAGAAATGATGACCTCCACAAAGGCTGCTATGAAAATCAAACATAACCTTCTGGACTTCCTGTGGGTCCAGGCATCTCAGAAACACCCCTAGAAGGTCTCTCCAGTACAAGATTTGGTCGATGAGGCAATATCTAACTGCTTTGAGCTTTAGAGCCCTTGCTTTTCTTTTTCCCATTCCATCGGGGGCTTCAACTTCTGCAGAAAATACAAGATATTCTTGTACCAGGGGCATGTTGTTAGTGATAAGACACCCTGAGAATTCTTATTGGATGACTCAGTTTGCTGTATCTTCAAGCAGGATTTGATGTGGCTGATCCCCAGGGCTTTGCAATTGGACTTAGCCAACAACTTGGCTAAACCTTGTCCTTTTATCAACTTGGTGGGCTTAATCTCCAGATCAAATTCTAGGATCTTGGCAATCCACTTCCCTCTTTTCCCATCCATGTCAGGCTGTACAAGGATGTCCTTCACAAAAGTTGAAGGAACATACACTATCACCTTTGAGTGTAGGACATAGATCCTGAAGGCTTTGAGGGCCTTTACTAAGGCATAAGCCTGTTTTTCGATGATTTCATACCTGGTTTCTGCATCTCTCAATGCCTTGCTGAAGAAGGTAATGGGTTGTTCTCATCCTTCCTCATTTCTCTGTAACAAAACTACTGCTACTGTATCAAAAGAGGCAAAAGAGAAAATCATGAACTCCTTGGAATAGTCAGGACTGATCAGAACAGGTGCCTCAGTCAATGCTCTTTTTATTTGGATGAAAGATTCCCTGGGTTCATCGGTCCATTTTACTTCATTTTCCTTTCTGAGCATGGCTGTGATATTTTTTACCAACTCAGCAAAATTTGAGACAAATTTCCTTAAGAAATTAATCTTCCCTAAGAAGGCCTGAACTTCCTTTTTGGATCTAGGGAGCAACAGGGTTTGAATTGCCTCAACCCTACTAGGATCGATCCTTACTCCTCCTTTCGATACTATATGGCCTAACAAATTCCCTTCTTTCTTAGCAAACAAAGATTTTCTTGGATTTAAGGATAGGCCAAACCTCTGACATTTCAGAAAAAACTTTCCTCAGACGGCTGCAGTGTTCTCTGTCGAAGCTGGAGAAGACTGTTATATCGTCCAGGTAGATCACCACAAACTTATCTTTTTCCTCGATTAAGGCTATGTTCATGGCTCGCTGAAATGTTGCCCCTGCGTTCATCAACCTGAAAGGAATTTTGGCATACATGAATGTGCCCCAAGGAGTGGTGAAGGCCGTTTTTTCTCTGTCCTTAGGCATGACTGATATTTGGTTATAACCAGAAAACCCATCAATCATGGATATCCTAGATGCACCAATTACCTTCTGCAATATGTGTTCCATGTTGGGCAAGGGATAATTGTCTTTCCTTGAGCTTATGTTCAAGTTCCTGAAATCAACACAGAGTCTGATTTCTCCACTTTTCTTCCCTACTGGAACCAAATTAGCTATCCACTCGGAATACCTCAAGGGGACAATGATTTGGGCATCTAACAATTTCTTGACTTCTTTCTCCATGACAGGTAATAACATGGGATTTATATGTCTCATCTTCTACCTGATTGGCTTAGCGTCTTCTCTTAGTGAAATCTTGTGTTCAATGACAGATGTGTCATAAGTTTTGAGGTCTTTGTAGGTCCATGCAAACACATCAACAAATTCTTTTAATAACCCAACATATTCCGCCCTTTGTTCATTGGTCAAGCTGCTTGATAATTTGACCAACTTAGGCTCCTCCTGCGTGCCGATGTTGCATTCGGCTATGTCAGCATCTTTACTTGGAACACTACCCTTTACTGCCACATCATTCTTGTCAAATATCCTTTCTAAAGGGACTAGTCCCCTTGGAATGTGATTGCTAGGCAACTGAATAATCTAGTGATTGGAAATTTTATTTGCAAACACTTCAGGGTGAAGTTCACCCTCTGGGTCGGGATCTTGATCAATGTGTAGTGCCGAAAACTCATCGACAGTCTCAAGAAAATTTATGATTTCAATGTCGTCCTCAAATACCTCCCAGT